>BLSH010007956.1:180551-198319 GCA_018402905.1 Glandirana rugosa
GAGACTGTACAGAGTACTGTGTTCCCCCAGGAGTCTCCTCCCTGTAGAGGGCCGTAACTCGATGTAACATAGACTCCAGACATCCACATCCCCCTGTTACTCGACCCCCCCCCCCTCTCTCTCTTGTTTCTAATGACGACTCACAGTTTCCTATACGAAACTCTCTCCTCTCAAAAACGTCTCTCAATAAACCCCCACATTTTATTCTCCTACACGCGACCCTCCCTCCTAGAACCCCCTTTATTCTCCTAAACAAGATCTTCCCCCCAATCCCCCTATACACGATATTCTCTCCTATCCAAAACGGGACTCTCCCCCCCTACCCCCCAACTTTTTAACCCCCCCCCCCAACCTCCCTTCTACCACAAATCTTCTAATCACTCCTAAATCCCCCTGCCAACCCCCCATCCCCCCCTCTCAGGGCAAAACCTATCCTCTCTTATAGCACATATCCCCCTAACCCCCCTTCTAGAACAAATCCTCTTATTTCCCCCAAGATCCTCCCTCCCAGCGCACATCCTCTTATTTTACACCCCCAAATAACTCTCTGCAAAAACTCTCCTCTCTCAAAGCATATCCTTTGACACTCAGCAGTAATCTTTGTTCTCTCTCTCCCCCCCCCCCAGCTCATTGTCCCCCTACACCTACAGACCTCAGATACAATGTAGCTCAATGCCGGGAGATGTCCCTCCTCTGAGGACCCCCTTGTGTCATGAGACATGTCAGAGCAGTGGAGGAGCCTAGGGGAAGCTTTGCTTGGCTCTGATGTTTACCGTTGTGACGGGCAGCCAGCAGGGAGAGATGCCGACTACCAGAGGCATAACTAGAACCTTCAGGGCCCCGGTGCAAGAAATTATGACAGGCCCCCCTGACCCCTGGCCAGGGCCCTTCTGTCTTCCCACTGATCCTGGGGCTGTTTAATCCTATTGTGGGTCCCTTTATTACGGTACCGCAGCAAGGCCCCTTTCACAAGTTCTGCTGCAGGTCCCCTTTCTGCCATCTTCGGGCCTCACCATGGTGGTGAAATGCCAAGGCCCGGCCACAATTGCAACCTTTGCAATCCTGATAGTTCCCTCACTGGTCTCAGTAGTTTTTTAATTTTTACTTTAATTTTATTTTTACAATTTTTATAGGAGCTCTGTTGGGGGGCTTTGGTGAGATATCAGGGGTCTAAACAAACCTCAGCTCTCAATTTCCATCTGTGTAGCCTCAGCTGCACAGAATGAATGGACAGGAATAGCTGTGCACCAAGCCTCCCATTCATTCAGAAACGGAAGTATAGTAAAAACTGTTTACTATGCTTCAGTTATAAATGAACCAATTGGTACCAATCACTGACTCATCATTCAGAAAAGGAAGGAGTCGGTAAATGACAAATTTACAGACCCGTTCCCATCTCTCCATCATGACAAATCTTCTACAGCAGCTGACAGGAGACAGGAGGGGGGAAGACAGCAGATCTGTGGAAGGGGGGCAGGGAAGCACACAGGAACCCTGGGAACAGCAGTTGACAAGTAAACTGGATAGAGGAAAATGGAGTAGATTGGGTCCTCTAAATGCCACCCCCACCATCCCTCCTATTCAGGTGTACAAAGGAGGCACACAGGGCCCCTGAAACATGGGCCCGGCTGCAACTGCAACCCCTGCAACCCCTACCATTACGCCCCTGCTGACTACTGCAGAGTTGGACGATTGCAGCTTCTGAAACCCCGTGAACCCAGCAGAAGATGTAGGGCACATGTGCTGGATGGCCAGCACTAATGCTCTCCTGATAGCATTGCAAGGTAAATTAGTAAAGCCAGCACTGGGCTCAGGGACATAGCTCCAATCTGCGGGATGCAAGGATTTGTTGAGATCTCAGGACAGTCTTGTGGCCCTGGACATTTGAGAGGTAGGTCCCATGGCAATAAGCAATGTAGAATTACTCATTATAGCAAGATACAATCATCACACTACAGCCATAATTATATCATACCACTGTCTAGGCCAATTTAAAATGTACCTCAGATTAGTATAGATAAACTTTAAAAGAGGTCTGCTCAATAAAGGATTATTTCATCCTTAATTCCTGATATTGCAATTTATTTAATAAGGAGCCATGTGTCTGTACAACACTTGTGCGACACATCAGTTATTCTGTAGACGATCTTTTGTCCCTCTGATCAAATTTCTTCAAAACAACAGAAGAGATACTTGCATTCTGACTAACACTCGGTTCCCAGCACGCAGACCCCAAATCATGCGATTTTCAGTGTAACTTTGGAGTCAGACTTTGATGTAACTTTGAAAGGACTTTTACACTCTGTGGCATTGAAGTTGTGTCAAAATTACATCAAAGTAGTGCAGGAACCTTTTCTAAAGTCGGAGCGACTTCAGTAGTGCTAATTAAGACAGCTCTCATTGACTAACATAGGATTTCACATGTCATGCGACTTGGGGTCTCACAAGTTGGATTCCATGTCGCGGCAATGTTAACCGAGCCTAATGATATAAAGAACTGATAGAACCTCATTACAGCTGGCATAGCAATCAGCTCTGGTAGAGCATTTGCACAGCACAGAAATCTGCTCCAGTATTATTGTTGGTGGGAGATTCAGTAGAAGGGGATGGGGCTGTCATGTGGAAGCAGAGAAGAGCATGTGTGTTCATTTGGAGTATGTCAGGGCTGTGCTCACATTGAGTAGGCTGTACAAGGGCCCAATCTGCTAAACTTAATGTGCTTCTCCACAAAGAAAAAGAAGAGTGTGAATGGTCCTAAAAGAATTGATCTCTGTTGTTTTAAAGTCATTGTTTCTAATTTTTAGGGATTCTTTAACCACTTCCTTACTGGGCACTTAAACCCCCCTCCTGCCCGAACCAATTTTCAGTTTTCAGCGCTGTCGCTCTTTGAATGACAATTGCGTGGTCGTGCGACGTTGTACCCAAACAAAATTTGTGTCCTTTTTTTCCCACAAATAGAGCTTTCTTTTGGTGGTATTTGATCCCCTCTGCGTCATTTCTGATCGCTGCTATAAACAAAAAAAAAACTACAATTTTGAAAAAAAAACCAATATTTTTTACTTTTTGCTATAATACATATCCAAAAATAAAAAATAAAAAAACAAATTTATTCATCAGTTTTGACCGATATATAGTCTTCTACATATTTTTGGTAAAAAAAAATCGCAATCGGCGTTTATTGATTGGGTTGCGCAAAAGTTATAGCGCCTACAAACTATGGACATTGATTTATGGCGTTTTTATTTATTTATTTATTTTTTTACTGGTAATGGCGGCGATCTGCGATTTTTATCGGTACTGCGATATCGGGGCAGACATGTCGTACGTTTTTGACACTTTTTTGGGACCAATGACATTTATACAGCGATCAGAAATTTAAATGTCCACTGATTACTGTATAAATGTCATTGGCAGTGAAGGGGTTAACCTGCAGGGGGCAGTGAAGGGGTTAACAATGTTCCCTGGGTGTGTTCTAACTGTGGGGGGGCGGGGTTGGCCGGGACATGACAGATCTAACTGATCCCAGTGACAGGGATCAGTAGATCTGTCATGTCCCCTGTCACAGAACGGGGAACCGCCGTGTTTACTTTGGCGGTTCCCCGTTCCTCCTCTCTGAAAGGAGATCGCGGGTCTCTGGCGGACATCGGGTCCGCCCAACCCGCAGGCACGCTACTGCAGTGTGCGGCGGCACGAGCGCGCGCCGCTCGCACCCACGGCAGCGCGCCCAGCACAAGCCAAATGGGAGGATGTCTATTGACGTCCTCCCGGCATTTTAGAGCCGCGCTGTAGCCGTCATTCGGCTATGGCGTGGGTGGGAGGTGGTTAATGACTGGTGCCTATATTTAAAGAGGGTTCAAAGTCTTTGCCAAGTAACTAAAGGCATGTTAGTTTCACCACTTCAGCCCTGGAAGGATTTGCCCCATTCTTGACCAGAGCACTTTTTGAGATTCGGCACTGCGCCGCTTTAACTGACAATTGCGTGGTCGTGCGACGTTGTACCCAAACAAAGTTGATGTCCTTTTTTTCACAAAAATAGAGCTTTCTTTTAGTAGTATTTCATCACCTCTGCGGTTTTTATTTTTTGCGCTAGAAACAAAAAAAAGAGCGACAATTTTGAAGAAAAAAACAATATTTTTTACTTTTTGCTATAATACATATAAAAAAAAATGTAAAAAAATGAGTTTCTACCTCATTTTAGGCCGATATATATTCTTCTACATATTTTTGGTTAAAAAAAAATCACAATAGGCGTATATTGATTGGGTTGCACAAAAGTTATCGCGTCTACAATCTATAGGAATAGCTTTATGACGGTTTTATTATTATTTTTTTTTTACTAGTAATGGCGGCAATCTGCAATTTTTAGCAGGGCTGCAACATTGCAGCAGACAGATCGGACACTTTTGACACTTTTTTTGGGACCAATGACATTTATACAGCGATTAGAGCTAAAAATAGCCACTGATTACTGTATAAATGTCACTGGCAGGGAAGGGGTTAAACTGTAGGGGGCGATCAAGGGGTTAAGTGTGTTCCCTTACTGTGTTCTAACTCTGTGGGGGCTGGGCTGGCAGGGGCATGACAGATCTACTTGTTTCTGATCACTGAGAACAGTAGATCTGTTACATGTTCCCTGGCAGAATGGAGATCCGCTGTGTTTACATTGGCAGACCTCCATTCTGACTCTGTAACACCGAGTCCGCCCGACCCGCGGGCATGCTCATGCAGTGTGCAGCGGGTACCAGAGATTTGGGCAACAGTTCCAACCTGCTGCCGTATTATGACGGCGGTAGGTTGGCAACTGGTTAACTTCTATAGTTGTGAAAATATTGGAGGGTTTAATAAAAGACCACATAGATGAGTTCTTGGTGGAAAAAAATATTTTACGCAACAGATAGCATGGATTCATGAAAGACAGAAGTTTTAAAAAAAAAACCTTAGACAAATGGTTGTGGACAAGGTATACTTGGATTTTGCAAAAAGGTTTGATGCAATTCCTCACACACAGCTAATGTGTAAGGTAAAGTCTACAGACATGGAAAAATGTGTTTGTAAATGGATAGAAAACTGGCCAAAAGACCGAATTCAGAGAGTAGTGGTTAATGATTCATATTCTGAATGGTCTAAGGTTATCAGTGGTGTACCCCAAGGTTCAGTGTTGGGACCCTTACTTTTTAATATCTTTATAAATGATATAGGATCTGGGATTAAAAGTACCATTTCAGTCTTTGCAGATGACACCAAGCTATGCAGTAGAATAACGTCTTTACAGGATGTCTCCAACTTACATGCCGACCACAATGCACTGTTTAATTGGGCGACTATGTGGCAAATGAGGTTCAATGTTGATAAATGTAAAGTTATGCGCTTGGGGGGCTAAAAATATGCACAGGTCCATCCAGTTCAACCAACAGAGGAAAAAAAAATGTGAGCTGCGCTTCGCATTGTGAATGGTCCTGCAATCTTCTGGGACCTGTGATGTGTCCCAGCAGGCTGCGGGTGAAGAGGGAGAGGGGTGAACTTCCGCTCAGATCAGGGTAGAATGGGAGTGGGTACTTGTCAAAACCAGGTACCTGCTCCCCCACCTAAAAAAAAGTGCCAATTGTTAAAGAGGAAGGGGGGAGGAGACTAGATGGACTTGTGTCTTTTTTCAGCCTGACTAACTATGAGACAAACAAGAGGAACTTTCCGCTCTGGGGGAAGTTCCACTTTAAGCTGGGCATACACCAGTAGAATTTTGTTTGAACATTTATACAGAAATTCTGAAAAATCACTAATCAGAGCATTTGACCTTGCCATTATAGGGTCAACTAATTTCATTTGAAAGCCCTTAAAATTGATTTCAGAGCTGCTACTTTAATGGAATCCCAGATGTATTAAACAGGTTTCTTGTGTGCCTGGAACTTGTATATTACAAAACGTATGACCTCTTCCAAGCAAGGACCACGTTCGCAGTTAGAATTTCGTTTCTTAGGGAATCAAATTTCAATCCTGCTCCTCCTAATTTTTTTTTTCATCACTTCAGTCTAAAACGTTTGTCAGTTTGACCACACCAGCCATTTGAAATTTGAGTGAATCCAAAATTCTGCTGGTGTATAGCCAGCTTTACCAATCCTCGGCGTGTGCCAGTCAGACTCAGAGAGGTATCTGGTCTCAGGTAGCCTGAATCCATAAGAATATCTTGTATCTACTTCTGTAAAGTTTGTTCAAATGTAATGTCTGGAGCGGTTTCTTAATGAAAACGTTGAATTAAAATGAAAGAGCTGGTAAAATAGCAAAATGTAACCAACAAGTTACCTAATTTCCTTGCTATGGAAGATAGAAAAATATCTAGCCCAAGAAAATTAAAAAAACTGAAAAAATGAGCCTCTTTTTGAATTTATTGGGTCTTCCAGCCTGGACATTTAGTACATTTGGTGGCTCTGTTACAAACACAAGAATGACGTGTCCTTTGAAAAGCTATGTGTACCTGTGTATTTATGTGCTTTGTATTATACAGTTTTGCTCTAGCAGCAACAACTATTACCTGTATTTCCCACCATCCTGCTTCTCTGGTGTCCAGACAACATGCATAGGGTCTGGATTCCCATCGCCTTCTGGATTCCCTATGCCTTGGATCGCCTCCTTTGATTAGAGAAAGTTGCTCTTGGGTACTGTGAAATAATAGGCAATGTTCTTTATGGCTGGTATTGCAGGTCACAGTTGAACAAAGGACCTTACAACTAAAATTGGGCAAAAACAAAAACTTTTATATAAATGCCCTTCTTAACCACTTATGTACTCAAAGGATTTCCCACGTTAGGACCAGAGCACTTTTTGCGATTCGGCACTGCGTCCCTTTAACTGACAATTGGGCGGTCGTGCGACGTTGTACCCAAACAAAATTTTTGTCCATTTTTTTCCACAAATAGAATTTCTGATCACTGCTATAAACAAAAAAGGAGCAACAATTTTGCAAACAAACAATATTTCTTACTTTTTGCTAAAATACATATCCAAAAAAAAAGAAATATAAAAAAACAAATTTATTCATCAGTTTTGGCCGATTTATATTCTTCCTCATATTTTTGGTAAAGAAAATTGCAATCTGCTTATATTGATTAGTTTGCACAAAAGTTGCCGCGTTTACAAACCATGAGAATTAATTTCTGGCATTTTTACAATTTTTTTTTTTATACTAGTAATGGCGGCGATCTGCGATTTTTATCGGGACCTTGATATTGGGGTGGACATTTTTGACACTTTTTTTGGGACCGATGACATTTATACAGCGATCAGAAATTTCAATATCCACTGATTACTGTATAAATCTAGGTGTTAACTGTGTTCCCTGTGTGTGTTATAACTGTATGGGGGCTGGGCTGGCAGGGGCACCAGAGATCTAACTGATCCTGAGTACAGGGATCAGTAGATTTCTGACATTCCCCCTGTCAGAACGGGGAACCGCCATGTTTACATCGGCAGTTCCCTGTTCTGGCTCTGTCACAGGGCATCGCGAGTAGATGGCGGATATTGAGTCCGCCCTACCCACGGCCCCGCTCACGCGAGTGACAACTATAAGCGGCGATTCGCGGGACAGAGCCATGCTGTCGCAACTTAAAGTCGCTACGCAGTCGGCAACTGGTTAATAGCCACAAATAACATAAATTCATTTGTGTACATCAATTTCCTTTGCAAACTCAGCTATTACCTTGTAAAAGTCTCATTGATAGCATTGCTGTGCTGCATTTACCCTGTGCAGAGAGGGGAGCTGTGGGAGGGACCTAGCAGGCCCACCCACTACAGGCTGCCTGCATGCAACTACAGGAGGGGGCGGGGACAAGACCAGTCACCCTGCACAAGGAGAGCGAGCAGCAGTGACCGGTCTTTACTACAGGAAGCCCCTGCAGAAAGGCAAAGTCCTCTGCAATATAAGTAATATGATACTCATGACTGTCAATCTTCATTCTGTTTCAGTCCTGCAACCTCCTTCATTCTCTTTAGCATTTAACACTTCCAAGAATGTTGGATGTTTGTGTCCCCCAACACGCCTTGTGGTTTAATCCTCCAATCCTCCAATAACGTCATAGGATGGAGAGGTCAGAGGATGGAGCCACAGCATGTGCTGGGATAGACAGACGTCACTGAAGAGTCTGACGGATGCTGCAGTGCTCTAATGGAGTGATAGTAGGAGGCTGTTGGAGAAGTATCTATTATAGTAATGAGTATTCTATTGCAGGGGACTTGCATTAAAGAGGAAGTAAACCCAGATGGGGTTTACTTCCTCTACATACACCTGTAAATTAGAAACATAATGGGCTACTATGCATCACATAGTAACCCATTATGTGCCACCTACCTGCAAACGAAGCCTGCGCTGTCCCCTGTGCTGGCGGCGTCCATCTTCAGCCCCTCTTCCTTCCGGGGCCGTGACTCCGGCTCTGTGACTATCTGGAGTCGCGTGACGTCACTCCCGCGCATGCGCGCAGGAGCCCCCAGTCACGGCACAGTGTCTGTGAAGAAACAGCACGGAAGCTGTTTCTTCACTGCGCATGTGCCGAAATGATGTTGGCTCATGCAGAACATTGCATATCTCCTGAACCGTGCAGGTTTGGGAGATATGCAGGGTACCTACAGGTAGGCCTTATTCTAGGCTTACCTGTAGGTTAAAGTGGTTGTCACAGGTTGACAACCACTTTAAGATTTTTGCATGGGGCTAACAGCATCACATTAAAGGTGAGCTAAACTGCTAAAATGAAAATGAAAATGCTTTTTGCTGTATAATTTGAGGCTAAATGATAGTGACTGTAGAAAAGCTACTCTTTTAAAAAAAAAAAAAATACGGAAATATTTAAATGCCCCTAGGCTGGCAACAGTTCTCCTTTAATGCCCGAATTTAGTAAAAAATGAATAAATAAATAAATAAAAATCCAGCACAAGAGACTGTACTTACAATCAATGTGAAGTGTCCCTTGTGCTACTGGCTGCAGCTTTAGTTGAAATCCCATGCCTAGTAATCTCTCCCTACCCCCCCAAGCCGAAATCTTCCGGTGCTTTGGGGGTTAATAAGAGCCAAGGGACCTGGCATATTTACTCACCAAGAATGCCAACTATGGTCACCTTTCCTGCCCCCCCATGCATAGAAACTTTTACATAATATTCATGAGTGAAAACCGATCTATGAATGAAGGAGGGGCGGAAGAATGAAAGGTCCACATCCTCCATTCATAGATCATTCTTCATTTATGAAAGCTATAGTATAGCTTCTATGAACAGGGGAAAGGGCCGGCATAGTCAGCACTCTTGATGAGTGCATATGACAGATCCCTCGGTTTGTATTACTGAGGATCAGAGGACAATGGATTTCAGCTAAAAGTGCAGCCAGCAGCAAAAAGGACACTTCACAACGATTTTAAGTACAGTCCCTAGTACTGATTTTTTTTCATTGACTAAACTTAGGCTTTAATGATTATAAACCTTATAAAAAAACACTTCTGATTTTTACGCTAAATGGAGTCCTCTTTTAGGATACTATAAAAGACCAAAATTACACTGTTCACATTTAATGGACAGGATCCTCATTTCAGCAAAATATATTCCATGTGAGCTGTAAGCAGCCCACTTAGAAAATGCTAGACTAATAATGATCATCTAAAATGTAACAATATGACTACATTAAGAGACAAATCCATTGAAGGGCAAATGAGTTCAATGTAATTATCATTTCTTTCAGTCTTTTATGAAAATGCTAGCTTCCCTCCTCTGTACAACACTCAAATAAATTATTTCAGATCTCACGTGTATCTTGAGAAAAAGCCCACTGTGACTCTGAATGATGAGTACTGTATTCTCCTATGTAGAATAATGACAGATTGAATTCTATTAATAACAAATTACCTCTATAGATAGTTCTATGATTGGACTATTCAAGATGCACACATATTCTATTTCCATTTATGAATGAACACCTCTTGTAGAGATAAGTGAGGCTGATATTAAGTGACTATTAAAATCCCAGTTAATGTCTCTGCCACATTGAGGCTAGGCTCACATCTATGTGGTTGTGGTTGGTGTACGTTTTGCGGTGTGATCCAGCATGCACCAGGCGATGATTTCACATGGGGTGGGGCCATCAGGTGACATTAGCGGGTAGCCCCGACCCTTACCTATTTAAGAGGAGTTGGCAGTTAGCCATTGACGACTGCAGAGCTTTGTTTTTTTCTTTAGGTCAGGCGGTGTGGCAGGCATTGTGATTGACCTGATGGACCTACATTGGGGGACATTATTTTTTGATTTTTAATAAAGGAATTGTCAAAAACTGTCTTTGTGTTTTTTTTTTCTATGTGTCACTAGATGGAGAATGAGTACCCCATACTCTTTCACATGGAGGGGTGGGGGGCAGGATCTAGGGATGCCACTTGTTAAAGGGGGCTTCCAGATTTTGATAAGCCCCCACCTGCAGACCTCTACAACCACAGCCCAGGGTTGTGGGGAAGAGGCCCTTATCCTCATCAACATGTGGACGAGGTGCTTTGGGGTGGGGGGGCAGGGACTCCCCTGCCCAAAAGCACAACCCTGTGTTGAGGGCATGCAGCTTGGTATGGTTCAGGAAGGGGGGGGTGCTCGCTCGCCCCCTTCTTTTCCTGACCTGCTGGGCTGCATGCTCGGATAAAGGTCTGGTGTGGGTTTGGGGGGGGGGGGGGCATATTTTTTATCTTGATGTGGGGTTTCCATCCAAATCCATACCAGACCCGAAGATATGGATTTGGGGGGGGACCCCACATCATTTATTTACAGAATTTTTTAGCCAGCAATTCTTTGTTTTTACATTCAGCTGTCAGCTGGGAAGCTGACGACTCATCCGTTAAGTATGCGGCAGCCAACTTCCTGGCCCTCTCCTTAGCAACCCACTATATACAGTGTTTTTAAAGGGGAAAATAAAAGAAACTCAAAACACATTAAAAACACAACACTTGCATTTCAGGTGCGACTCCATTGAAGTCTATTACACGCAAAACGCAATCTGTTGCAGGAAAAAAAAGTCCCCGACCATTTCCAAAACGCATAGATGTGAACGTGTACCATAAAAAAAACATGTTAAATGGACTGTAATGCATTTCTGCAAAATGGAAAACACACAAAAAAGTGCATAGGTGTAAACGTAGGGTTTACTTTTTTTAATCTCATTTCTAATTAATACTCGGAATGTACCAAGTGTGTCAACATTTTAAATATTTTGTATAGCTCAGATGAAGAGATCTTAAGCCAGGGTACCCAAATGGCATGGGTTAGGTTTGAGAGTACTGAGCTTTTAAATTAAAACACATACATTAAAAAAATAAATAAACAGGTCTTATTATGTACTTTGACAGACAAAATGGGTCTTCTTATTCACTTGAACACTTTGGCACTTGTCAGCTTACTGTAGATACTGCTCATAAACTGTTCTTTACTCAGAAATTGAATCAGAGGAGACTTTTATATGTGAACATGATGTCACCTTGTAGCCTTTTCCCTTATTTCTCAGTTAGTGTTGGACCTCACAACCCCCCCCCCCCCCCCCCACAGGACAATTAGAACTACCATGGTGCCCTGGGCTCTTTCTGAGTCCAGTAAGTGTCATTTGTTTAGAAAGAAACCTACGTGTTGCTAGACATAGTCTGACACCAGACTGAATCTTCTTCAACTTTCTAGCTTGCCAAGAGTATTCAAATATTGCCTTTCTGCAGCTAAATAAAGAAAAAGAATACTGAATTTAGGGTCTTAACTGGGTGGCTACCAGGGACTCTAATTGTAATCACGGCACCACATCCCTATTAAACATATATGGAGAATAAAATTGTGGATGAAGTACACCTGGGACTTTATTGGTACCATAAAAAAGGACACCATAACGATAATATATATAAAAAATACAAAATGTATTGTTTTGACATTAAAAATATCCATAAAAATACTTTTAATTATCTATTTATCTAACCCCTTGGGTTCCTGCATGATGGTGGGTCAATGAGGCCATTGGGGGTTGAACAATAATTACTGATCACTCGTACCCTAGTATCTCACAGTAGCTTCAATCTCACAAAAAAAAAAAAAAAAGGTGTATAGAAATTGAATACAATGCTTGCTGATTAGTGATTAGTATTATATTCCTTAGGACCAATAGATATTGTGCATCAACGGCTTGTGCCCACAATCATGCAGCGAAGCTCATTCTTAACATGTTTGGCGTTATAGATGTCAACGCTTCTTCAGAAGATAGAGGGGTATAGATGCCCACACTTCAATAAAACAAATCTGTGAATTATAGACAAATACAAATTAGGTACACAATAGTGAATATATTTTAACATTCAATATATTACACACTTGAGACTCACTTAGTGACTCAAGGATGGCGGTCAGCCCTGCTTGGCCACGCACTCCTCAGCCCTGATTCCACCATATGGCCACAGATGCGGGGACGTACTTCTTAACACTTATATCCTACAATGACTATCCATACCGTTGTTCAATTCGTAATATACCAAGTAATCTTCCTGCTCCCCAATAGGGGTCCCCCTAGAACTGTACTTAATCCCTGATACCACCCCTATATGAACTTCACGTATTTTCAATTTATATTTTTATTTTGTACCTGAAAGACTCTTTTCGGTGTCAATTGTTACCACTCTTGAAAATTGTCCCAGCCAGGTTCATCAACAAGATGCTTCTATGAGCCCTTTGCCATTTCATCACGTAGTATATGGGTAAAACAGATTATACGGTTCTCCTAAAATGTAAATACCATATGTAGTGAAGAGGTGGAGCTCTCACCCGAGTGTCCTTCAATGGCTAGTCTCTTCCACTGAGCATGGGGTGGCAGGCTGGTCTTGTCCTGCAATTCAGGGGAAGGTGCACATCCCTCTTCGTAACCAACAGCCTCTGGATTTGGCTGTAGCTCCAACAGTCCTTAAACATAGTAGTGGGGATCAGGCAATCTCTTCCGACCTCTCCCTTCCTCCCCAAACTGATATTGAAAAGCTCCTTGCGGGCCGTTTAGGCTTCAAGATCAGTACACAGTCTCTCTTTACAGACAGCCCAAGGTTCCACTCCTTTTTCAGCTCCATGAACCTCTCCCAACAGCTGCTCTCTGGACCTCGCAAGGGCTTGGGTACATGCAGATAGTACCATGTCATGTTGTCCTCCCACTCCTCTCTCGAGCTCTCAACAATGTCCATGACATGGGGTGGGATGTAGGGGTAGTCCAGGCCCCACTCCAAAGCAACCTGGCATTGGACCTCCCTCTGGTACCTGGAGAACCTGGGTAAACTGACACAGTTCCCCTTCCCAGGCCTAACTTGGGTAGCCGGGGACCTTACCACCATTTGCTGGTATATGGGTGCTCTGGTCTGGGTAGCGGAAGACCTGTTTAGGAAAGTCTGGTAGCTGACACTGAGGGTTCCTGCAGCTGATCTAGTGTCTTGAGGGGGCTCCGTCTATTCCCCATTGGAGAAATAGATGATCGGTGAACTTCCCGTCTCCGCCTCCTCATCCGACCCCTCTCTTGGAGACGACCACTCCACCAGGTGCTCCAGTGACCCAAATTCAGCCAGCAGTCTGGGTGAACCCCAGTCTATGGCCCTTTCCTCGACATCTTCAGCTTGCTCACTAAGGGGCGCCTTCCCCTCCATCACTGACTCCGGCCCTGCTGGAATGTCTATAGTAGGGGACACAGCTGACATTTCAAGGACCCTGGACCCCCACTTAATGGTACTCACTGTTTCCAGGTCCCCGGCCAGGCTGAAGGCCACAACAGCCTCTCCTTCCCCTGCAGCCCTACCCTGCCTTTCGGCAATGTCATTAGGCCCGATCCGGCCTTCCGGGATTTCCGCAGCTGCGGACGACATAGCCCTGTTTGCAGGTCAACCAAGTAACACTGCGGCTCCTGCTCGGTAGATACCTGCCGGGTGAGTGGAACGTCACAATGGCCACACTGGGCCCAGACAGTGATGTCTGTGGTGAGCATCCAACAGTCCATGCATACAAGACACAGCCGTTCCATCCCTTCAATGACTCCGAGGGCGATGCCCCCGCTTGGCTCCAATTGAACCCCCTCCATTCCAGCCATCTGGCAACCAGGTCAGCACTGGTATCAGTCTCCCACCTTCTGCCATCTCTCTCCTCGTGGTGACTGCCCGCTAGCCGCAAGCACGCCGCCCCGATGTTTCCAGATGAACTGGCACCAAATGTCCTGATAAGCAGGCTCGCTGCATGTCATGAGGCTGTAACCCCTTGTGTGAAGGACGAAACTTTCCAGACACACTGACCCTAGCAGGACGCTAGACTTGCTGGTGGTTGCCGGTAGCAACAGTAAATCGTACTAGCCACAGTTTTGCTGGCCAACTCCTGAGCACAGTCTCTCTTTGTTCAGTAGAAACCCCCCCCCCGGCATATTTTTACTGCAGGCAGGGATTGGAACAGACATTTGAAAAGTACTTGTAATGCCCAGCTTTAGCAGAACACTGGGCACATTTGTAATCCAGTGGTAATGTCAGGCCGTAGCTTGGCACAGGACATATTTGTAATCCATGGGCGCATTCGCCCACCGTGATTGCCATGGGTAACGACACATGGTACAGAGTCGCTGAATTGCAGCATTATAATAAGTGTTAGTCCCCAGCGCTGGTTTGGAACAACTGGGTAAGCAGGCAGCAATACTAATGGCAGCTCCCCCTGGTTGCTATGGACAACAACTCACTTATTTTAGCACAGTTCAAGGCCAGAGCACACAAGTCCTTTTCCACAGTTAAGTCCGCATCGACAATAAAGCAGGCAACCACATTCTCCTGCTCAGTTCTCTTGTGGTTGCTATAGGTGACGACTGGGAGTGGCTGGTAGTTGTGGTTCACCTTCTGGCTGCCCTCTATCCCACCATATCTCGCACATCCGGAGTCACTGAACAGGCCGGCTCTTGTTTTTGTTTGTTTTATTTGGTGGATTAACTAAATAAAACAAACAAATCCTCTCCCAGCCTACTCCAACACTTCTCCTCCAACTCCAGGGTCTGTCACTCAACCAACTCCAGTGAATATGTTAAAGTGTCCTCAGTAGCCCCTCTGCGTTCTCCTACTCCCTTGTGCTGCTCTAGGAATCAACTCCACTCCTGGCTGCACCCGAGTCTCCAGGCCTCAAGGTCACTCCCCCCAGACTGGGGGCTCCCTCTCGAGTGAGGCCTCCACAGCACCTCTGCTACATCTTCAACACTTCCACTCAAACTATCCTCCCACCTGCTGGCAGATCACTGTATTTAAGGAGGCCTGCCCCCTGCCAATCCAGATTGGGGATTGGTCAGGCTCCTTAACATACACAGTGAGTGATACCTCCTCATCCATCCCCCCTTCCAGCACTTTCTGGAACCAGGGGAGGAGTATCCAAGGGATGTCTCTCCCTGCAATCTCCAGCCTACTCTGAGCCACTCCCCTGCCCAGATCAAAACATTCAGGCCTGCAATTTACATCAGGCCTTTTTTGCCTCTCCTAGCAAAAAGACCTCTACAAAAATGCCTACACTTTGGGGGTACTACACTCTAACTGTTATTTGAGAAACCTCCATGCTAAGTAGACAGTCCACCTTAAAGAAAAAGTTTAGCCAAGTTTATAATATTTACATTTTTTTAAAGTAATGCATGAGCTATAATTTGAGCACTCACTGACCCATGTAGCTGCATGCACTATGGAGTAATCAATTCTTATAGTTTACAGCAAATACATTTCAGGTTTAAACAGCTTAAAGTGGTATTAAACCCCAAACAAAAATAAATATGTTGCACCTTACAAGGTCTTAGATGTGGCAGCTGCATTCCTTTTCTTTGTTTGGGCTTAAAAGGGGTTGTAAACCCACAAGGTTTTTCACCTTAATGCAGCATTAAGGTGAAAAACCTTTTCACCTGCAGCAGCTCCCCCCGAGTCCCCCTTTACTTACCGGAGCCCAAAACTATTCCGCATTGGGGATGAACCTCACAGCTCACCTGAGCTGCTCTTGTCCTCATTGGCTGGATTGATAGCAGGGGAGCCATGGGCTCCCGCTGCTGTCAATCAAGTCCAGTGACATGGGAGCCGTGGGGCAGGGCCGAGTCCTGCTGTTTGTATGAATACACGCAACAGCAGGACATGGGAGCGCGCCCGCACGGGTGACCCCAGGGAAGCACTTCCCTGTGGTGGTCACTCAAGAAGAGGAGGAACCTGGAGCACCGCTGGAGGACCCCAGAAGACAGGGTTAGGGGCTACTCTGTGCAAAACTGCTGCACAGAGGTGAGTATGACATGTTTGTAATTTTTAAAAAAACTGTGAAGCTTTAGTATTACTTAATCCTTTATTTTTGCCTGGTGATCTGGCTAGCAAGTGTGAGCAGATCCCCTGCTGAATCGGAGTTGAATGGGACTGATTTCAGAGTATTGACATCCTTGCCGAGGTCTGAGGAAAATGTGGAGACATTGAAACATGTCCCACGGCAACTGACGTCACTTCCTAGACTCCCAGACTTCCGGTTTGTGGCTTACGCTGTGTTCCAAGCTGGTTCCAGTGATACTGTGAGAGACTGTCAAATGGCCGGAAGGTCTCTCTCAGTTGTTGGAGCTTCTCATCTTGCCAGCATCTTCACTGTTCCAGGAAAGGTGGCCATGCTTGCCAGAGCAGGGGCTTTACATCTACATGCCTGTTATTATCTACATTTGAGTACCTATTTAGCTGTTTCAATAAACACAGCTTTTTCTGACATACTATACTCAGTCTGGTGCGCCTTGTTTTCCTTCCCTCCTTGCCGATTCAGTTTGTCCTGGACACATGTAGACTTGTGATAGCTCTATGGGCAGCCTTGTGTCCATTTACATCAGGCTACCTCTGATCCTTCACGTTCAGGTCCAGAAAAATGGATTTTTTTTCCAGACCTGGACAGACTTGGAGGTAATGGTGTAAACGGACACATGTCCATTTACATCAGCCTGCCCATAGAGCTGCATGGAGCTTCCAATCAGGTGTGCCTGAAAAGCAGGCAGGTGGACCTGATTGGAAAGCCTGTCTCAAGGGGACCTAACAGTTTAAAAAGTGTTATCTGGAGTTAGGCTTTTGGAAAAAAAATTGGACGCATATGAGTAGATAAACACATATGTAAAGAAGCATCAGTGCTTACAACAGCATGATGGTTGTGTTCAGCCATTCACTTACAGTATATAGCAGGCTGTATGTGGCACATGTAGCTCCCTGGATGCCAGAAGGAGCCAATAAACTACACTAGGCATGTGCCTATAAAACCCATGTGCTGGCGGCTCTAAAGCCCGCAAGCAGATCCTTGAGGCATCGCCACTTCCTGACGATTCTGACCCTGAATTTCTCCTCTCCCCCAGTCAGTGCACTGAATCGGAGGCATCTCCAGCGCTCTTAAAGCAAATAGAACGCATGCTGCACAAGGCCCTACGCCAGACCTCGGACCATATTACCAGCAGCCTCACTAGAGAAATAAGGGAGCTGGGAGCCCGCACTGCGGCGCTTGAGGAGAGGACAGACGAGCTAGAAGTGATTACCCAGAACTATATGGCAGAATTCGAAAACATGAGAGATGAAAACCAGGCACTACAGAGTAAATTGGAGGATATGGAAAATAGGGCCCGTAGGTCAAACCTACGCATCAGAGGGATCCCAGAAACGGTCTTAGATGTCCAATCATCAATTACAGCCCTGTTCCAGGAGTTACAGCCTGCAATCCCCATCGAACGTCTGGAGATGGACAGGGTGCATAGAGCGTTGGCCTGT
>BLSH010007956.1:212966-240163 GCA_018402905.1 Glandirana rugosa
ACCAACGGTGACCTCAGGAGAAGGTGAGGAGGTACTGCTGTAGTGCTTCGACCCCCTACAATCTCTGGAACGCAAGGTCTCTAACATCCCCCAGCTTCGTGATGTCGTCATGGAGGAGTGGAAGAGGACTCCAGTGGCAACCAGTGAAGCCCTGGTGAACTCCATGGCCAAGAGGGTTAAGGCAGTGCTTGAAAATAATGGTGGCAACACAAAATATTGTCATTTTGGGCCCAATTTGGACATTTTCACTTAGGGGTGTACTCACTTTTGTTGCCAGCGGTTTAGACATTAATGGCTGTGCGTTGAGTTATTTTGAGGCGACAGCAAATTTACACTGTTATATAAGCTGTACACTAACTACTTTACATTGTAGCAAAGTGTCATTTCTTCAGAGTTGTCACATGAAAAGATAAAATAAAATATTTACAAATATGTGAAGGGTGTACTCACTTTTGTGATATACTGTACATTACAGCCGCAAGCGATTTTAAATGACATTTTTTCCTTTACAAATGCAATTTTGCTCTGGCACTGTTCTAAACATCACACAGATGTGCAACTTTACAGGCATATGAAGGGGACCCCCCAGGCATGATATTTAAAGGAATATTTCATTTTTATTTTTCACTTTTGATTTTTTGTGTTCGTGTCCCATTGACTTTAATAGGGTTTGCGTGTTCGCACAAATGTTTTGCCTGTTCGTCTGTTCTGGTGCGAACCAAACCAAGGGGTGTTCGGCCCATCCCTACAGGACACTTAACACTTCACAGAGTGGCAGCAGGGTGACAAGTGCTCAAATCATCTGTGTATCAAAACCTGGCACTGCAGGTGTGACTTTCAGGTAGAGTGATCTCCAACCCACCTCCAACTCCAAATGCCTCAAGGTCCAAAATAGTGTCTAACCTGCATAATGATGAGAGGAAAGGTGTTTCCCTTCATGCACAGACTGCAAGATCTGGTGAAAAAGGGACTAAGTGTTCCTCAATTAGAGTAGAGAAAAATAACTCTCCCATCTGCACTACAGTGTTTGGTATAGTTTATGTCCTCAAAACCAAGAAGTCTCCCACTCTTTCTGATTTAGGACTGTCAAGAAATAGGGGCCATACTCACAATCTTGCCTATGACACAGGACCCTAAATTGGTCTCAGAGCGTATAGACAAAGCTTAAAGAAGGGAACTTGATGAGGTATGCACATCTCTGTCACAAAGAGATGTCTATGAAAAGATCAAAGAACCAGTTGGTATGATGCACTGAATGTTTAGCTGCTTGTCAGCAGTCCCAGAGCCTACACACATTTCATCCAATTGCATGTAGTAAATTTGGAAAGTAGAGGAAGCGTAACGTTAAGATAAAGGGCCTAACCAAATTGTTAACATGTTTAACATTAAAGGATAGGGTCAATGCTATATTTAATCCTCTACTGGACAAACTGGAGAAATCTATAGGACCCTAGAAGCATGACCCGCAGTCTTGATCAAACTCTGGAATGCATTATTTATTTCTTTTTTACTAAAGAAAGAGCTGATGTAGAAAGCCTGTGAAAAGGGTTCCTTACAACTTTATATTATGATCCATGTCCTGTTGGAGTTGTCCCTATGTACGTTAGGGATAAAGGCCATCAGTGGCGGCTGTTGAAATTTTAGGAAGGGGGGGGCCAGACCCCGCCCTTCCTTTTTGACCCCTCACACTTCTCATAAGCCCCATCCCTTATAGTTTCCACACCTTGTGTCAGGAGTGTACAGCCCAGCATCACCAGATAGGGTATACAGCATCACCAGATAGGGGTATACAGCATCACCAGATAGTGGTATACAGGGTCCCAGATAGGGTATACAGTCACCAGATAGGAGTATACAGAGCCCCAGATAGGGTATACAGCAGGGGTGGCCGGGGGCTTGAGGCACCGACCGCTGCTAGCCCCCCACCCCCCGGGGGTAGGTCTGTGTAAACGCCACTTACTGTTTCTGCAAAGCTGCTGCGGTGTGCTCTGCTCTTCTCCTCCTCCTCCATGTAGAGCAGCGGCGGCTCCGGCGTGTCTCCTCTCCCTCAGTGCCAGGCATCCAATAGTATTGCCTGACGCTTTGCCCAATCGGGAAACAGGTCTCACAGACCTGACTCCTGATTGGCGGGGAGGAGCGTTAGTGTGAAAATAGCAAAAATTTATTTGCTATGGTCACACAATTGGGAGGGATCGGGGTGCACTCTCTGCGCCCCGAGCCCACCCTATTTTGAAGCCAGTTAGAGCCTCGGGCTCTAATCAGGTGGTTAAAAAAAAAAAACGCCCCCGCCTTTCGAATCCATGCGTCCGGCGTCCTAAAAGGGGCCGGGCACATGGAGAGGGGGGAGGCAGCGGCAGGGATGGGGGGGCAGCGCCCGTGTGCCCTTAAGGCCGCCCCTGAAGGCCATGCTGAATAGGGATGGGTCCGATGTTCGAGTCGAATGTAATTTGGAGTCGAACATCGAGGGTTCACCCGTTCAGCGAATTTCGAACATTAGGGGACGCTCGCGGCAAATTTGGGCTCTGCTGAATGCCCCATAATGCAGTGCGAGGCCACGGGGAAATGACGCCCGCTAATTGGCCAAAGCATGCACATGACCTGCATGCTTTGGCCAATCACAGTGCGCTCTGCAGAAAGAGCCATGATTGGCCAAAAGCAGAGTGCCTTTGGCCAATCATGGCTCAGGGGGCTAAGTCCACACCCCACATTATACACACACTATATACACAGCGGCCGTATATAGTGTGTATAACGTGGAGATAGAGAGAGGTTAGGCAGTTTAGTTAGTGGTGTGTAGGTAGTGCAGTATATGGATACAGTGTTAGAGTACATACAGTCAGTTCAGGCAGTGTAAGAATATATATATATATACTGTACAGTATAGTGTGTATATATATATATATATATATATATATATATACATATATAGCAATTAGAAGACAGTGAGCAGCACTTCGGTAATCTTCCGGTGATAGCAATCAAGCCTTACCCCAAGGCTGTATATAGAAACAAAAAGGTCCAGGATTGCTGCACACAAATTCTTTTAATGAATCAAAGTATCCAAAGTACAAACATCGTCGGTAATATGGAGCAATTTTGCTATGGACTTTTCATGATTTTCGCATGATTGTTTTATTACTACTTTGGGAACTTTTCGAATGATGTTTGTACTTTGGATACTTTGATTCATTAAAAGAATTTATGTGCAGCAATCCTGGACCTTTATATATATATATATATATATATATATATATATTTAATATATATATATACGCTGCATTCAGTGTAGACTATATACAGTGCGTGCTCGGATAAGGGTCTGGCATAGATTTTAAGGAGAACTCCACGCCAAAATTAAAAAAAAAGATTTGCGTGGGGGTCCCCCCAAAGTCCATACCATGCCCTTCATGTTTGGTATGGATTTTAAGGGGAACCCTGCGCCAAGATTTTTTAGAAAGTTGTGTAGGGGTCCCCCCAAAGTCCATACCAGGCCCTTCAAGTCTGGTATGTATTTTAAGGGGAACCCCATGCCAAAATTTTTAAAAAATGGCATGGGATTCCTCCCAAAATCCCTTCCAGACCTTTATCCGAGCATGCCGCCTGGCAGGGCAGGAGGGGGGGACATGTGAGCACCCCCCGGAACCGTACCAGGCCACATGCCCTCAACATGGGGAGGGTGCTTTGGGGTCCCCCCAAAGCACATTGTCCCCATGTTAGTGGGGAGAAGGGCCTCTTCCCCACAACCTTTGCCAGTGGTTGTGGGGGTCTGTGGGCGAAGGGCTTATCGAAATCTGGAAGCCCCCTTTAATAAGGGGGCCCCAGATCCTGGCCCCCCCTCTATGTGAATGAGTATGGGGTGCATTGTACCCCTACTCATTCACCAAAAAGGTGTCAAAAAAGAAAAACCACAGTAAACAATTAGGGACAAGTCTTTTATTAAAAAAAAAGTGTCCCATGATGTAATCCATGTCAATCACGGCACGCGACAGACAAAAATAAAATCCCGAAAAAGGTCCTACTTGATTGGAGGCTCACGCCGTCTACTGTCTTTTTCCATTTGACAGCTCTTATAAAGGCTAGGGCGGGGGCCACCCTGTAACGTAAGCGGATGATCTCAACCCCCTTCTGACGTCATGTAACATCATAGGGGGCAGGGTCACTCAGTTTCATCACTGGGTGGCCCCGCCGTTGAGTATAAATAAACTGTCAAAGCAAAATGAGGTCAGTCGGCGGGAGCCTCCCATCGAGAAGGAGCTGTTTCGTTTTTTCTTATTTTCGGGTCGTCGTGTGCTGTGATTGACGATGGATTACATCGGGAGACACTTTTTTCTTTTTTTTCTTTTTTAATAAATGACTTGTCCCTAATTGTCTCCCGGGGTTTTTCTTTTTTTGACACTAGTTGTCTCTTTGTTTTTTTCACACTTTTTTGGTGAATGGGTAGGGGTATGATGTACTCGATACCCATTCACATGGGGGGGGGGAGGTTGGGATCTGGGGGCCCCCTTGTTAAGGCCTCATGCACACAGAATGTTTTTGGATGTTTTTACAGCTGCTGTTTTTAGCTTCAGACTTTTTTGCTACAGTCAATAAACTCCCCATCATGTTATCCTATGTATTCATGCACACATAGGCTTTTATCAACTGTTTTTAGCTGGGGCATTTGTAAGCTGTAAAAAAACCCCCAATACTAGTGGGTTCTGAGAGACGTTTTTCAGCTGTAACGCTCAAAAACGTGCAAAAACACAGCTCACCAAATTTTTTGGATGTTTTCGATCTATTGAGGAAAAAAAAAAAAGTAATGCTCAAAAATGCTACTGCTCAAAAACGCGCTCACCAACGTTTTTGATCCATTGGAAAAAAGAAAAAGAAAAACGCTACTGCTCAAAAATGCTAGTGCAAAATGCTGAAAGAAGCTAAAAAACTCACTTCAAAGCTACTGACATTTTTAGAACATTTTTTTAACATCCTGTGTGCATGAAGCCTAAATTGGGTTTCCAGATTCCGATAAGCCCCCCGCCGGCAGACCCCGAAAACCACAGCCCAGGGTTGTTGGAAAGAGGCTCTTGTCCCCATCAACATGTGGACAAGGTACTTTGGGGTGGGGGGCGCAGAGCCCCCCCTGCCCCAAAGCACCCACCCCCCATGTTGAGGGCATGTAGTCTGGTACAGGTCAGAAGAGGGGGCACTCGCCCATCTCCCCCCATCCTACCTGGCCAGGTTGCATGCTCGGATAAGGGTCTGGTATGGAGTGGGGGGGACCCCATGCAATTTTTTTCAGTGATTTTAATCTATATTGCCGGGAGCCAGCAATACATTACAGCTGCGAGCGATTTTAAATGACAATTTTTCCTTTAGAAATGTCATTTTGCGGTGGCACAGATGTGCCACTTTACAGGCAAACTGAGGGGACCCCCCAGGCACAATATTTAAAGGAATATTTCATTTTTATTTTTTCACTTTAATCATTATTAAAATCACTGCTCCTGAAAAAACAAAAGATGTAAAAACTTTTTTTGAATTGATATATGTCCCCTAGGACAGTACCCTTGCATATAAGCCTTTAAAATTAGCACTTTTGATTTTTCATGTTCGGGTCCCATAGACTTTTATATGTTTCGAATGTTCGCACAAATTTAATGCCTGTTCGCATGTTCTGGTACAAACTGAACCGGGGTGTTTGGCCCATCCCTAATGCTGAAACTGCTATTGACAAAAATTTTGGAACCATGAACTATAAACAAATGGGGTCTCGGTTTTATGTTAGACATGTGCGGAACTGAAAAATGTGTTTTGTTTCATTTTGGATAAATTAATTATGCTACTAATTTTGTTTTTTTGATTCGTTTTGGAATTAGTTTAGTTTCATCTTTACGTCATTTAATTTTGTTCAATTTATACATTTTCTAACGAATTCCAAATTTTTGGAACAATTCGAATTCGGATGGGTCGAAAAGTTATCGACCGAATCAAATTCTGTGTGAAGAATAGTTGATTGTTAAGGGGCAGGCCGGGAAGCTGGCCGCCATGTCCTTAACAACCGATGACTCATCAGCTGTCAGCGGGCTTCCCCACTGACAGCTGAAATGTAAACAACAGAATGCCGGCAATGAAAAATGCAAAAAAAAAAAAAACAGTGTGGGGTCCCCCCAAAATCCATACCAGACCCTTATCCGAGCAAGCAGCCCAGCAGGCCAATAAATGGGGGTGGGACGAACGCCCCTCCCGAACCATATCAGGTCACATGCCCTAAACATGGGGGGTGCTCCCCCAAAGCACCTTGTCCCCATGTTGATGGGGACAAGGGCATCTTCCCCACAACCCTGCCCGGTGGTTGTGGGGGTTTTGCAGGCTGGGGGCTTATCAGAATCTGAAAGCCCCCATTAACAAGATCCTGCTCCCTCTATGTGAATGAGTATGGTCTACATAGTACCCCTACTCTTTCACCAAAAAAAGTGTAAAAAACACAACACAAGTTTTTGATAAGTCCTTTATTTAAAAAAAAAAAAAAAATTGTCCCCGGTGTAGATCCATTGTCAATCACGATGCCCGCTGTCCTGCCAACGCAAAAAAAAACAAAAAATCCTCCGGTCCTGACGAAGGTTCCCACCGTCTGCCAGCTCTGTCATCTGACAAAAAAATAAATAAATTAAAATTAAACCTTGCTCCCACAAACACAATAGTATAAGGCGCAATGCAATTCAAACTATTAATAAAGTGCAAATGAGCTGTGCAAAACTCTGTCACACTTAATTGAATAAAAAATTGATAAATAGGTATGAAGTTCAATTCTTAAATAAATCTCTAGTAAATTGGTAATTAATATCTTAGTGCAAACAATAGTCCACCTTCAATATGCAAAAAGAAAACAGTTCATATGTGCAGGAAAGTGTCAAAAAAAGTTGGCGGTATGAATCAGCAAGATATACTGGATGACATTCCCCTTCACCAACACGTGTCACATCCCACTCACCAGAAAAATATGATCCCCACGACAGGGATCAAAGGCGCCTGTCACAAAATCCTCCAACGGCAGTGTCAGCTGAATGATGGAACTGGAACCCACCACCGTGCCTCAAAGGTTAAGGGATGATGTGAAAAACAGAGGGGGACTCCAATGGTGAAGTGCGTCTCCAATTTATTGAAATTTAATAAACAATCATCCAAAAAGTAATGCTGTGTAAAAAGTATGAAGCAGCGGATGCCGATTGCGCTCCACCTGCGTTCCAGTGAGCGGAAATGACGTGCTAGACTTTCGGTCTCTGACAGTTTGTAAGTAACTAAGGGGTGGGTCCACCCGGCAACATCACTGGGTGTCCCCGCCCCCTTGCAACGCCAACGACCGGGGCATGCTGGGCCAGTGACATCACAAGGGGGTGGGGTCACCAAATCTCCAAGTAACCAAAAATTTGTCTGAATTTATATTTGGACTGAAACAGATTGCACGTGTCTATTCCATGTAGGGATTCATAAAAATGGACAATCATCTCAACTGTAGTATACCTTTAAACTACTTAAGGTTTGCTGCTTCCTGGACACAGAACCTTGCTTTTTGCCCAATTTGTTGGAAGGATACTCCATTTTTTGTTTTTACGTTATAAATGTTTCATTGTTCCGCTTGACTATCCAAGATTACATGCAGGTTCTGCATTCTGAAACTTTACTACACCAATGCTGTCTTGCTTGGAATGCATTACTATGCCTTCTATTTAATAGTATGACAACCTGACGCCACTTGAATTCTCAGTCCATTTTTAACAATGTACTACTCAGACTGTTCTAAGCAAACTGGCTCTGCCCTGGTAGCTTTGTGTTAACTCATTATTGTAATTACCATTAGGCATCCAGACCCCCATCCTTTCCAAACTATCTTTCCTCCCTTGCTCACTTCTTTAACTTTCTTCAAGCTTCCCAAAGACACACACTTTTTTTCTATCTTCTCATCTTTTCTCTTTCCCCATTCTCCCTCCCATTTTCCTTTGTCCCGCTAGCCTTCCACACTTCTGCTTCTTTTCTTAAGACCTACCCCATATGCTCATTGTATAACTGTCTGAGCTTAATTTCTCCTAGATGAGTCTTTCAGGGGCCCATGCCACAGACCCACAAGGACACATCCTTATTGTTAAATTCAAATTTGCCCAACAGACGGTTACACTCATAAAAAATTCTTCTCCCATTGAGAATTTTCCATCCATGTAATAGGGCTATATGTTTTATTCTGCTACTCATGAATATTCCCTCTCGTCTCCGATGTCAAAATTGGAATTCAAACAATTTCAGACTATACCCCACTGACTTGCAAATCGGCACTGGGTAAAGACTCCCCAGAGATTTTTACTGGAGACAGTGGAGAATGAATCTCTTACTGAATCCCCTATAGAAAACACAAAAACAAACCGAAATTCATGCATTTTTCTCAGTCAACAACACAGCTGAAACTAACCAACTTATTGCCTGGGAAAATCATAAGCGCTATCTTGTTAAATTGGGGACTCAGTGTTTATGTACTCCTGTCTCATTGCCTTTGCTCCATATGGATATAAGCAACTGTTCAACTTTCTTGTTATCATGAAAATTAATAAAAATGTATTATAAGAAAAAAAAAAAATGGGGACTCGGGGGACAAAGGTAATTTAATGTAATTTTAGACAAAATACCTCATTTAGACAGATCCCTTAAACTACATCAAGAACCATAGAATTAAAGTAGAACTACTGTATAGGCAAAACTTTTTTTTATTTTGGATAAAGCAAGCAAGGGTTATTACCCCTGTCAATTTTTTTGCCATCTGTGTCCCATTGCAAAGATTTCCCTTCACTTCCTGTCCCATAGCCAAACAGGAAATCCCTGCAAAATAAATTCCTTGGGGACCCCCAGCTGACCAAAACTTGTGTCCTCATTGGAAGATTTTCCCTCTACTCTGGGGACAACCCAAAATGTAGAGTTTTCTTTTACTTTCACTTTCAATGATAATGGTAAAGAGGACAAATAGAGAGGGTGAATCTCCTTAACAGGGGCACAGGCAGCAATAGAAACTGACAGGTGTTCTAATCCCTCTCCACTTTATCCAAAACCAAAAAAAATAAGTTTTGCCTCTAGTTATACTTAAACTACTTAGGGAGAGAATTCCTTGTTAAATGACAAAGTGAAGGCTCAAAAGACAAAATACAGAACACTATACTTTGAGCATAACAATAAGACTTCATCAACGCTTCATTCAGTGGCAGCTGGTGCTCCATTTTTTTCCTGGGGGAGGCGGCAAACAAACCACCCGCCACCACCCCTGTTCGGTGGGTCGATCAGTCAAACACCCAACCCCCCTCGCTCGTCAGCCCCGAACTTACCCCATCTAGGTCGCAGGAAGCCTTTCCTCCTCGGTGGCTTCCCCCTGCATCTTCCTCCTCGGCTGCAAGGTGGCTTCACTCTGAGTCTCCTCCTCCCAATACGATCGCTTCTCCTCTCAGCCCGTTGGGTCTTAAGACCCCCTTCCTGATTGGCCAGGAGGAGAATCAGGAAGACAATAGCAAATATTAATTTGCTTTGTTACACAGCTGGGTGGGCTCAGGACGCAGTGCTCTGGGCTCCAAGCCCACAATTTTTTTAAGTCAAATAGAGCCACAGGCTCTAATCATGTGCTTCAAAAAAGAAAACCCCCATTGAAATCCATGTGTACAGCGCCCTGCATGTAGATTAGCGACCGAGGCAATGGATGAGGTGGGCGGCGTCCCTGCGCCCCTTATGGACGGGCCGCCACTAACCCCATTCCAATAATTTACACTTTTATTAGTGTAATGTCATATTAGTCAAGTAAGCCAATGTTTCAAGGCCATGTAGGGAACCTTCCTCCCCTGCTGACTAATATATTCAGACAGGCCCCCTGTACTTGACCTTTGAATAATAATAAAGAATTAAAAAATACATTGGGGTGTATTTTATTTCACTGATACCAATGGTGGGACTTTTTTATCCCACTAAAACAAACTATATTTGTTTTTTTCCACCACTGATGCCAATGATGGGGTTTATTCTATCTCTCTGATACCAACAATGTGGAGCTTATTTTATCCCGTTATGATGGGGTATATTTTATGCCTCAAATTAGTGTTTAAAAGCTAAAACTTAAGTGAACTAGGCCTAATAATGACAACGTTTATTAAACAATACAACACTGCTCCACTCAAAAGGGTGGATTTTGGGGACCTTTTGTTGATATTGACTTCCAATTTTGGCTGTAGCAATGTGTCCCCCTGGAATATGCTCACAAGGGAACAACCTCATGCACTTCCTGCAACTGGTCAAAGTCCTCTTGGGGTACAGAACAGTGTAGTTGAATCAAGATATTATTATTCTACAACTATCCTACCAGTTAGGGTTGCCACCTCATCCCTTTAAACCCAAACACATACTAGTTACACTTCTGTTCTGAGGTTCTGAGGCTAATTTAATGCAGATAAGGCACCAAGTGAGTTTAATTACCATATTAATCAGGAACAAAACCTGTGAAATTCATATGTGTTCGGGTTTAAAGGGATGAGGTGGCAACCCTACTTCCAGTCCTGAATGGAGGCCTGTAAAGAGGCACATGTAGCCTATATGTCAGGACAAGCAGTATTGATACTCTTTTTTTGGCAGGTATTAAAGATCTGTGGTAGCCAGTGGAAACAGGGGATGTTCCTTAATTAGCATTCTGAACTAAGACCTTCACTTGGTGCACTACAGACAAAGCTTGAGTCACTACCCACTCATCCCTCATCTCAAGGTCACATTTGGGCTTTACCATGATGGTAGTTCCTCTTAGTCTCTGTCTATGTCGTGTATATAATGCTTTCCCTGAAATAGAGCATTATGGCCATTAGATAGGGCTCACACTCATAGGAAATACACACATTGGACACGTTAAGGGGATTATTTGTGATGGCTGTACACATTCACATAGAAATATTTTACAGATAGACCCCTTAGTTCTTAAGGAGTGCTGTCTACTTTTTTAATAGCTATATAAACCTAATATGAGTTTTAACACTACCTAAAACTAAAAAATGGCTTTACGTACACTTCAAGCTTTTAACAAGAACAAATAAGCAATACATAGAAAGAGAGCTACAACTCTAGACATAGTGCTACCTTAAACTTGCAGCACAATACAGTAAATATGGATGAGGAAAATCTGGCAACCTTGCTTGACTGAACTCTACTAAGATACCAGGTGCATGTACTGTAAGGGCCATCTTGGTACTTCAATTAATACTGGGTTGTGAATTGTGCATGCTGTCAGCAAGATTTAGAGGAAAGGCAGATGGTGTTCTGTGGGTGGGAACTCTATGGACTGGAGGTTGAATCCCCCAAGTTAGAACGGCATATGGAATGGGAGAGGTAGGTTGGCCATTGCACATTATAGTACAATCATATACAGTAACTGATATTATGACACAACTGCACACATGTGAAGAAATCCCTTTTTTTCAGCATGACAGCCAAGGTTTTCTGCACATTAACTGGAAATCTCTATAATGTAAATGGTTTGGATAACTAATAGGTAATTGAAATAATTAGTGTACGTTGCTATATCCTTTTATGGTAGTTCTTCCGTCTACAGATAAACTATAGTACTAATATGTTTTAGTTATAGTGAGTAACTCTGCAATGCATATGGATTTAATAAGTGAGCATTCTGAGGAATACAATTTAGTTGTCTGGGAATTTTTGTAAGTCTGCAAATAATTCTCCTGAGCTATAAAGATAAAAATGACTCAGAAATCATCAGATATGAAGTGCTCTTAAAAGACTAATAAAAAGCATATTGCAGAAGTGCCAGAGAAGAAGAGTCATACCAAATTCTTAAAAAGGAAAAGCTTTACTATTCCATATCCAATACTATCTGTTAGTCATACATTTTAATATGATTGAACTGGATATTTAGAAAAAGTTGACCTTACATAAGAAAGAAAAAATACAGTATATCTTTAAATAATCTGAGGTTGCTCACCAGGCGAGTGTTGTGGATAAGGCTCCTAAAAGGAGAAGTCATCTTCTTGTTGGTGATTCAATTGTAAGAGGTGTTGCTTTAGGAAATCATGTGGAAGTATCAAAGGAAGTTAGGTGTTTGCCTGGTGCTACTGTTAGGAGAGATTAAAGGTGCATTGTAAAAATTGTCAAAAAAGCTAGCGAAGAGTGCAATGTTGATGTTGTTGTGCACCTTGGCACAAATGATTTGTCCGAGAATGATGTGCATTCTGTGCAGAAGGATTTTCAGAATTTGGGCCAGAATCTTCAACAGTTAGGGTGTACTGTAACATTTTCAGAGGTCTTACCTGTGCATAATGGACAACACGAGAAAGTACTTTGTATAGCAGAGTTCAATGTTTGGTTAAAGAATTGGTGCAAAGCTGAAGGTTTTGGTTATGTTAGTCATGATGCTACCCGGTGGTCAGACATTGAACTTTACAAGAGAGATGGCCTGCATCCGTCACACAAGGGCACTGAGCTTCTTGGTATGGAATTTAGGAATTTTTTGGACATGCATTTAAACTGAGAAATGGGGGCAGAGATGTAATTGTTGAGGAGCATTTCTGTCCCCACCAGGTTGAAACAAATGTGAGGGTTTGTGTTGCTAACGACTGGGCTGATGGGGAGGTCACTTCAGTTGAAGTTTCTGGTGGTAATAATAAAGCAGTTGATAGTAGTGTTTGTCATGTCATGTGCACTAATGCTTGTAGTTTAGGCAACAAGCTTTGTGAGCTGACAGCTCTTATGTCTAGGGATAACTTGGACCTTGTTGTAATTACAGAGACATCGTTCAATAACTATACCAGGGTACACACCCAAGGTGATCACATCTTGACCTAGTACTGACAAATGGGGATCGACTGTCTGAGGTTGAGGTGGTAGAGAATTTGGGTTCTAGTGATCACCAATGTCTTTGGTTTGATATTAAAACAAGAACTGAAAAATCTTATACGAAAACAAAAGTTTTAGATTTTAAAAGAACACATTTTGCTGGAATGGGGAAATCTCTAAAACATGAACTGGAAGGTTGGAGTAAAATGACAGGGGTAAGTAATCAGTGGGCACTATTAAATTCTACCATCCTGGAGGCAACTAGATTATATGTCAGGCAAGTTAGTAAGAATAAACGGAAGAAAAAATCAATATGGTTCACTAAAGAAGTAAGTAGGATAGTAAAGGCAAAAAAATAGTGTATAGAAGATTAAAGGAAACAGGTGTAGCTGACAGAGAAGAGTATACAAATAGACAAAAGGAGGCCAAACACTTCAGTGCTGCAAAAGCACAGAAAGAGGAGGAAATTGCTAAGTCTATTAAGAAAGAAGATAAAACTTTTTTTAGGTACATTAGTGATAGAAGGAAAGAATACAATGGGATCACTAAAATGAAAACAGGGCACGACACATATGTTGAGAGAGACCAGGCTGTAGCAAACCAATTAAACAATTCTGTTCAGTCTTCTCAGAAATAGACTGCACTAATGATAACAAGTTAAGGAATCATACAACATTGGTACTAGTAATGATGGTTCATTTCTAGGATTTCTGGAGACAGAGGTAACAGAGGAACTGGCTCGGTTAAAGTTTAATAAAGCAATGGGCCCTGATGGTATTCTTCCCAGAGTTCTAAGAGAACTTTGAGATATAGTTGTTGGAACATTAACGGATCTTTTTAATCAATCTCTTCTAACAGGAGAAGTTCCCCACGATTGGTGGATAGCTAATATTGTACCTATCCACAAGAAGGAGAGCAAGGTAGAAGCTGGCAATTACAGGACAGTCAGATTAACATCAGTTGTAGTCAAGTTAATCGAATCCCTCCTGAAAAGAAAGATGATTGATCACCGAAAAATACACAGTTTGCTGGACCCAAAGCAGCATGGCTTTACTGAGGGCAGATCATGTCAGACAAATCTGATTTAATTTTTTGACTATATTACCAGTATTTTGGACCAAGGTGGTGCTGTGGACATAGCGTATCTTGATTTCAGCAAGGCATTTGATACAGTTCCACATAATGATATAATAAAAAAGTTGTACAAGCTGGGACTTAACCCTTGGGTGGTTCAGTGGATATGCAGTTGGCTAAAGGATGGATCCCAGAGTTTGGTTGTAAATGGAGTTCACTCAGAGCAGAGACCAGTCACTAGTGGGGTACCACAAGGCTATGTACTGGGTCCTGTTCTATTTAACCTATATGTAAGTGATATAACTAAAGGTTTATTGGGCAAGGTATGTCTCTTTTGTTATGATACAACGGTGTGTAATAGGGTTGACATCCCTGGAGGTGTCTGTAACATGGAACATGAGTTGGCATTGCTGGAAGATTGGTCAGAGCAGTGGAGACTGCAGTTCACTATTTCTAAATGTAAAATAATGCACCTAGGGAATATGAATCCCCTTAGAGAGTACAGCATTGGGGGTACAGTGTTAGCCAGCACTACAGAAGAAAAAGATTTGGGGGTGCTTATTTCAGATGATTGAAAATGAGAAAAGAGTGTGACCAGGCAGTGGGAAAAGCAAATAGAATTCTGGGATGTATCAGTAGAGGGATCACCAGTATGAGGAAGGAGGTTCTGATTGCTCTATATAGATCTTTAGTGAGACCTCACTTAGAATACTTTATGTCCAGTTCTGGAGGCCTCACTTACAAAAAGATATTGATAAGATAGAACGGGTTCAGACAGGTAACAAAAATGGTGAAAGGTCGGGGGGATAAAACATATCAAAAGCAACTTCAGTCTGGAGGAAAGAAGGGAAAGGGGAGACATGATTGAAACCTTTAAATACATCAAGGGGGTAAATAAGGTTCAGGAGGGCAGTCTTTTCAGTATGAAACCAAAATCAAGAATACGGGGACATGACCTCAAACTAACTGGAGGGAAGTTCAAAACTAATCTAAGAAAGTATTATGTTACTGAAAGGGTGGTTTATGATTGGAATAAATTACCAACAGAGGTTGTGAGACAGTCAAAAGTAAATGGCTTCAAACATGCTTGGGAAACAAAAATCTATAGTCAGGCAACAAGGTTAATCGGAAAAAATAAAACAAAAAAAAAAGGCAGACTCGATGGACTACTCAGTCTTTTTCCGCCTTTTTCTGCCTTTGCTTTTCTATGTTTCTATACCCAGTGCTAAATGATTTCCATGTTTTTGACAGAATAGTCGGGATATTTCTAATACGCCAGAAAGACCTACAGTAGGTTTAATGTGGTAGGCTGTAAAAGGTCTTAAAAGTGTACCTTTCTCTCCTTTCACCTAATATCGCATCAGCATGCAGCTTTGTGTGCTGATATGAAATTATCATTTATTAATTAAACATTTTTCATTTACTTAGAATTACTGTTTTTCTACTTCCTTGTTGAGTGAGGCACTGGAGATGTAACCCTGGTCTCACCGATGCTTCCTGGGAAGGCTAAATCACCAGTGCCTTTCTACTCACTGTCACATATACCAGAACGCAGACCCAACGTTCTGGGCCGATTTCCAGGAAGTAAAGGGGAATGGTTTCATTTTCCCTTAGTGAAGAATAGGGTGAAAAGAAAAATAAAGTATAGAAAAAACGCAAAGCCTGCAGTTATCTCTTAAAGAAGAACTATAGGCAAAACATTGTTTTTTCATTTTGGATAGAGTAAGGGGGGTTATAACCCCTATCAGATTTTTTTTCACCATCTGTGTCCTATTGTGGAGCTTTCCCTTCACTTCCTGTCCCATAGCCAAACAGGAAGTGAGAAGAAATCCCTGTAAATTAAGGGAGTTCCTTGGGCACTCTCAGGTCGCCAGAACTAGTGTCCCCATTGGAAGTTTCCCCCTCTATTACTTTTCTGGGGACAACCCAAAATTTGGGATTTTCTGTTACTTTCACTCTTGATTGTAGTGCCCCCATAGTTATAGGTGCTTTTTGTAAGTAGATTTTTTCTAGGAGAGGTAAATTTTGTCAGGTCTGACAAAAAGTGCAGGCCTGAATGTTTTGATCTGGGCAGGGGAGTGGCCCAGGGAGAGCAGAAGATTGCAGGAAGGAACACCCCTTGGATACTCCTCCCCTTTGTTTCCAGAAGGCTCTGATAAAGGGGATGGAAGAGGAGGTGTCACTTTCTGAAGTATGTTAAGGAGCCCTAACCAATCCCCAACCTGGTTTGGCAGGGGGCAGGTCTTCTTAAATACTGTGAACTGCTCAGCTGGGGGGAGGAGAGTATCGGGTGGAAGAGTAGAGCTGTAGCAGGTGCGTAGCACAAGGGAGCAGGAGAGTAGCAGAGAGGCTAATCTAAAGACTCTTTAAAGGCTCCACTGGTGTCGGTGAGTGACAGACCCTGGGAGCTGGATGAAAAAGCTGGAACAGGCTGGGAGGAAACAGTGGACAGTCTGTGGCGGTTGGAGGAGCCAGTCAGGGGAAGGAGTCTCACTTGTCAGTTGTACTTAGCTACACCCTGAGGGCCCGTGGCCTTACAATCCGAGGGCCCGTGGCCCTTGCCTATAATGGGCGGTCCGGAGGTCTCTCTGACACAGTGCAGGCTTTGCCATGTACTAGCTAAGGTGGAGGAATAGGAAGTGGAGGCCTGATAAATTCCTTTCAGTCCTGGAAGTGAAGAAGTGTAACATTCAGCAAGTGTTGTGCAGGAGAGAAGTGAAGGAGAGGAACGGTCAGCAAGTGTCTGTGCTTGAGGAAGAGGAGTGTATATACTGCGGTGTATATAGATTGGTCTTGTTTGTTGATCTACTGGGCATCCCACAGTTGACCCTAACCTATCCAAGATTATTTCCCCAATAAAACGACAAAGTACTGGCCTGTTCCGTGACTCCGGATGTGAGGAAAAATGCGTGATTGAGGGCAGAATGACAGGTGGGCCACAACTACCAGCCACCCCTAAGGGGGCCATTGGCTACATGATGATAATGGTAAAGAGGACAACTAGAGAGGGTGAATCTCCTTAATGGAGACACAGACAGCAATAAAAACATAATAGGTGTTCTAATCCCTCTCTACACTATTCAAAACTAAAAAAAAAGTTTTGCCTTTAGTTAATTAATATCTGTTTGCAGATTGCCATTACTAAATATTTCCAAAGGTGCTTTTCTTGTAGTTTTCAAGATAAGAGTGAAGTTCCCCTTTAAAAAAAAACTATCATCATATTTATTTTTTACAGCTCTGTCCCCATGGGACAAAGCACATGTAATACATTGTCCCACATTTCTAAGTGCTTTCTAACTCTAGTTATGAGCACTGGCTTGGCCAATCTGACAACAGCTTTGAAGGAGATGGTTGATTCATAGCTACTGCTTGTTTGTGAACACTGCTTAGACAAGCAATGGCAAGAGGAATGCAGTGGCTGCCATTTTCCCCCCTTTCCTCTGAATTCCTCTTGCCTGTGTTTTTTTCGTGGGAAAGTGCTTACAATCACTGACCTAGCATGTGGGGGGATGGGGGGTACAGTCAGGGGCAAAGAAATTAGTCCCACGCTGCCCGAGTGTGCTGGGTCCTATGCCCCAGCTGACTGCATGCTTAAATACAGCCAGGGCTTTTTTTTCAGCTGGAATGTGGCCATGTCATCTGCAACCTGTCACAAAACTCAGAAGGTGGTAGAGGAAGTTTTTGCACTAATCACTTCCTCTACCTGCTTCTGTGTACTATTGCCAGCCACTCAGGGCACATGCGGGCCAGGGCATATTTTGGTGGGTGCTTCGACCCTGAAGCCGCAACTCCCCACATTTTTTTTTTTTAGTTTCTGTGGTGCTTCGGGAGGCCATTCCTGTCCCTGCCCCTGCTTGCCCAACCTGTGTAGCACATATTCGAGTGAAATGTTCCAACACTCTTCCCTCCTCAGGTCTGTTCTCTTGACTCTGTAACAGCGCCCCTGTAAGGTTCTTTTGAAGAGGCGGGAGAGAGCTGCCGATGGAAAGGTGGGGAGGGGGAGTTGTGCAGAGAGGCTGCTGTGGTGAGGTTGGAGGTGTAGTGCAAAGGTGATAGCTGGTGGGTGGGGACATTTGTGAAAAGGTGAGAGCTGTGAGAGGGAAGGGGGGATTGTGAAGAGGGGAGAGCTGTGAAGAGTGTGGTGGTGGTGGTGGTGGGTGGGGGGTTTGAAGAGTGGGGTCAGAATTTGTGAAGGGGTGAGAGCTATGAAGAGGGAGGGGGATTTCTGAACAGTGGGGTCAGAATTTGTGAAGGGGGAATTTGTAAAGAGTGGAGGAGAGGATTTGTGAAGATGTGAGAGCTGTGAAGAGTGGGGGGGGGGGGGTTTGTAAAGAGTGGGGGGATTTGTGAAGAGTGGGGTCAGAATTTGGGAAAAGTGTTGGGGGGAGGGGGTTGTGCAAATGTGAGAGCTGTGAAAGGTGGGGGGGGGGGATTGTGAAGAGTGTGTGTGTGGAGAAAATTATGAAGAGTATGTGTGGGGATTTGTGAAAAGATGTGAGCTGTGGGGGTGGAGGGGGGGGGGGGTTGTGAAGAGGTGAGAGCTATGGGGGGGGGATTGTGAAAATTGGTAAGAGGGCAATCAGCATTATAATAATGAGTGTCCCACAACCTATAACAGGTCATTCTTTCCAGCCAGCTTGTAACTCTGGCGTTACATCGGGATTACTGGCCGGCCACTCTGCTGTAAGTAAATTAGGGTTAGGGGAGTTAGGGGTTGCAAATTACTTGCCTTGCCCTGGGTACTGACAACCCACGCTACTCCACTGCTCACAGCCAAGCTGCAGCTATGAATCAAACGTCCCATTCATAGCTGCTGTCTCATAGGGGACAAACCCGTAACATAAAATATTATAACAATAGATCTATAAGACACATTACTCCTTGCTCCCCAGTATATTTTAGCAACACCTTGTCCTGATTAAAGGAAATTATCCTCCTTGGAATGCTTGAGCAAAGTGTGTCTCCATGTTAGAGCACAGCACTGACTGAGTCTATTCCATTGATGCAAGAAAGAAAGGGATAGCCCCTGGAAGTTGCACAACTAAGATGTCCTAGAGAGGTGAATAGAGTGGGTGGCAACCTCAGCCTGGACTCCAACCAGGCCACGCCCCAACACGTTTCACTCTGCCCCCTGGAGCTTAGTTATGGATGAAGTCCATTGATGAAGAGACATTATGTTATTAAGAGCTGGCTCAGAGCACCATCACATAGATGAGAACTAGGAAGTGCTCAGCATTGAGATTGATGAACAAGGCTTGTCAGTCACTTCCAATTCGGTGACACTGAGGTCCCAGACCTACCTTCTTCACCTCAAAATTTGGAACTTCAGAGACAAATTAGATCTCCTACTTTGTCAGACAGGGCTGTGTGGTATGGCTGATTTGTGTAACTTTCACAACTGAATAGACAGAAAATCAAATCCTTTGGTAGGTAAAACAGCTCCCTTATATGAATTTCTTCTGTGTATTTAACTATTTGCCAGGAATTCAAATTTAAATGTATATATGTAAGGACAATGAATTACACATAATATACAATACTCTGAAGTCAGGATGTTTATCATGAATTCTACTGCCCAATAACCATCCTGCATTTTCTCCAAAATGATCAACCTTGACAAGAAATTGAACGGTCATCCAGATAGCCATGTTAACCAGTAAGTAATGATGTCTATACATTCAGGGACTTAATTGCTCTATCTGATTGTCCAGATACCTGCTGTGTCCTAGCTTCTTGCTACTTTAAGCCTAGGTTCACATTGGAACGATTTGGCATGCGATTTGACATGCCGACAATGGAACCATTTGCGTCACCGCACCGATTGCCAAAAGTAGTTCTTGTACTACTTTTGGTGACTTCGGGTGCGATTTCCATAGGCATCTGCACAGATGTCTCTGAAATCGTCCCCGAAGTCAGGACTGACTTGTAGTAATGAAATGGTGTGAGTTCAGCTGAACTTGCACCATTTCATTCCTGCTGTCAGTGTAAACCTGGGCTTAACCTACTTTGCCTGACTCTCTTTGTGCCATTGCTGTAGCTCGCCGTATATTGACAAGAGATGCATATAAGGAAGAAAAAGAAAAAAGCGGAAAAGGAAGGGGGAGAAGGGTAAAGGGGGCATATTTATCCAGTGTACAATAGCACAGCATCTAAAAAAAAATTCAGTAATGTAAAATACCCTCAAGAGAGGAAGCATACTGAACCATGACCAGGTGAGGATCACAAGAGACCGTTTAACAGCTGGGTCAGGAACAAAATTCTTAAACAAAATATAATTAATGTTTGAGCCAAGCAAAAGTTTTGCCTGAACATTTCCTGCTCGCCCGTTCGGCCAACACCCAAATTTGCTGGTTGCTCGGTGTGATGTTCACCTGCTGAGCACCCCTCAATGCACTTCACAGTGCATTCTAGGGCCCTAATTGGATGAAACCTGGCTGCTGGTCAGGTGCAAGGCTTTGCCAATTAGGGCACCAGAGTGCTGTCAGAGCCCTGACTGGACAAAATGATTATGACTTTCTCCAATCACGGCTCAGTGCTCATAGTCCCACCCCACACTATAAAAGGTAACTTCCCATAGGAAGCATTTGCAGTGTATTGGAGTGGAGATAGATTGGGCAGGGCTTCATTTGCTACTAGCGAGTTAGTGTGTTCACTTATTGTGACTCTGATATAGTGTGTTAGTGTAGTGTTAGTATAGTATATCAGTATAGTGTAGTGTCATTGTAGTGTGTTAGTGTAGTGTAGTGTTTAACACAGTGTAGAGTGTTAGTATAGTGTAATATCACATATTTCCCAATTTCGATTGAATTTTGGTAATAAGCCCCCCTATCATGTCTGGGAGGCAAACAAAGAGAGGCAGAAGTTTCCATGCCACTATGAGAGGGCCAGCAGCGTATGTATCCACAGGCAAAGGTGGATGTGGTCCGTCCTCAGGCAGGGCTCCTTTGTCTCTGTTTAGTGATGTTGCCTATGCTATGCAGCCACAGCATGCGGAGGAGGTTATAGACTGGCTTACTAAACCATCCACATCCTCCTCATCTTCTATGACCCAAGCTGACACTAGTGCACAGCCCACTGCAAATGCCAGAGTGGCTTATTTTGACTCCTTGTCCACAGCTACTCCTGCCATAGCTCCAGCGTCGTGCATAGAGGAGTCAGCTGAATTATTTGAGCACAGTGTCAACCACTTTCTACTTGACGATGCACAGGTATTACTTGATTCTGATGTTGGTTCTGAGGTAGAGGAAGGGAGTAACATGAGCCTACAGATTGGGGAGAGCACTGATAAACAACAAATTGACAGTCATATTCCCCCAACTGCAGTGTATTGCCAAGTTGGCTCCAGCGATGGTGAAGATGGAGGGGAGGATGATGATTAGGTCAATGATGTGACTTGCATGCCAGATAGAGCAGATGAGGTAAGTGAGTGGGAGAAACAACCCAAATGCAGCAGAATGTCCTTTAGAGGCAGCCATCATTGAAGAGCAGAGAGCAGCCACGCTATTCCATCAGATTGTGGAGCTGTTATCTCCTGGCCCACTTCTCACAGCTCAGCTGTCTGGACCTTTTTTAGCACATGTGCAGCTGATCGCACTGTTGCAATTGGCAATCTCTGCCGCAAGCATATTAAGCATGGCAAAAACACCAGTCATTTGGGTACCACATGCTTGACAAGGCATTTAACTCCCCACCTGTTGGCAAGAGCACCTGAAAGCCTCACACAAGGGACACACTTCTTCTCCTTCTCACTCCTCACCTTTCATGTCTGCCCCCACTATATCTCATGACCTCTCAGCAGTCTCCACTGACAGGGATGATGGTATAGCAAAGGTTCTCACAGGTCCCCGCAATACGTCTGCCAGAAGCACACAACCAGCTGTAGAGTATAGCAGGCAAATTTCTCTGTCCCAGCTGCTGCATCAAAAAAAAAAAATTCACTCCCTGCCACCTACATATCCATTGCCTAAATTCCAGCTTGTCCAAATAAAGAAAGCTTGCATGGAAAATCAATTTATATGCATCTTTTTTCTTTATAAATGTCAGTTTTGCTGCAGCAGGTTCTATACACGGTACAGATGTGCCACTTTACAAGCAGACTAAAGGGAACCCCCCAGGCACTATATTTAAAGGAAATTTTAATTTTTATTGTTTCACTTTAAGCATCATTAAAATCCCTGCTCCTTTAAAACCTATCTTTATTAAAAGTTTTTTTTGCATTGGTACATGTCCCTCAGGGCAGTAGCCAGTCCCCCATACCCTTTTTATGGCCAATAACTTGCATATAAGCCTTCAAAATGGGGACTTTTGATTTTTCTAGTTCAGATGCCATAGACTCCAATGGGGTTCCTTGTTTGGGTGCAAACTTTTGTGATGTTCGGGAGTTTTGGAGCAGTTGGAGCAGGGAAGAGTCAAGGGGCTGGTCCGGATCCAATATTTTGAGCCTGCCTAAAGAGTTGGAAAGATACTTTTTCAGATACCAGTCAGTGTAGTGGAAATGACTCCTATTGGATGAGATTTCCTCTTGTGAAAATGTGTATTCCATATATTTCGCCATCCAGCAAAGGAACGCCGGGTAGTACGAACGTTCAGAGTAATGGTATGCAGTTTCTCTAAGTGTTGCCAGTTGTTTAACTGCAACTGTCGCCACAAAGATTTGTGGTTATAGTGTAGCCCAATAAAGGGGACTTGGAGGGTATTGTGCAGAGTATTGAAATAGTGCCTGGAAGCTTCTTGTATACAGCAATATGCTTTAGTCTTCATTGAGAATGGCAGAACATATCATACAGGAAAATCTTATTGTCTGTATTCAGCACTTACCACAAGTCATCCTTGCTAAAAAGCATTTCAAGTTTACATTTCTACAGCTGGTAATTGCCATTGTTCAGCTTTGCAATTGCAAACTTCACATCTGAACCACTTACCATCTTTCAGCAGTCTGTATACAGTACTCACTGATTCACTGTAGAATTATTTCCAGTGCCTGGGCTTGCAGTATCCTCTTCACTGCCTGGATGCTGCTGGGCACCTGTTGGGTGTGCTGGGGCCCATAACCTATTGTGCATATTATTGAGATAATGCCTGGAAGCTTCATGTATACAGCAATATGCTTTACTAGAGTAGCAGAGCATATCTTACAGAAAACAGGACAATACAAGTACATATATTGAGGAAAGACAAGCACTTCCTCTGGTTACCTTACCATAGAATACACTTTATAATACCGCAGTGCCACCTGCTGGTATAGGCAGTGTGGAAGATTAGCTGGTGGGGATCACTTTTCAGAGGAAAATATTCAGCATGAAGGTCAGTTTCTTTAAAATCTGGCGGCTTGACAGGTTTATTATCACAGGTTGGCAAGATCAAAACACATAAAAACAGAAAACAAAACCTCGCCATCCGGCGCTAAACTAAACAATCGGGTTCCTCTCTATAAGTGTGGGGCTGTCCCCTACACCCACTAACCATAAGCACAGTGCAAACCTCGATCTTTGAGTCCAACATTAGCACACATAGCTCACTCAGCTTTCTCCCTCTGAGATCCAGGATAGAGCCCCCTCTGCTCTCTTCCTGGTCATTAAATGCAGGTAGAGAGGGGTTTGTGTGGACCAGAAAGTCCGGACAGGAACCAGCTCTGCCACGGTTTCTGGCAAAACCTGGGTTGGACTCTCGCTAGTCGCCTCAAAGTGATTGTATGCGAGGCGATAAGTTATCGCCCGTCCATTATCGCGCCTCGCATAACGTCACAACAGGTTCAATGCATATACAGTATCTCACAAAAGTGAGTACACCCCTCACATTTTTGTAAATATTTTATTATATCTTTTCATGTGACAACACTGAAGAAATTACACTTTGCTACTATGTAAAGTAGTGAGTGTACAGCTTGTATAACAGTGTAAATTTGCTGTCCCCTCAAAATAACTGAACACACAGCCATTAATGTCTAAACAGCTGGCAACAAAAGTGAGTACACCTCTAAGTGAAAATGTCCAAATTGGGCCCGAAGTGTCAATATTTTGTGTGGCCACCATTATTTTCCAGCACTTCCTTAACCCTCTTGGGCATGGAGGTTGCCACTGGAGTGCTCTTCCACTTCTCCATGATGACATCACGGAGCTGGTGGATGTTAGAGACCTTGTGCTGCTCCACTTTCCATTTGAGGATGCCCCACTGATGCACATTGGGTTTAGGTCTGGAGACATGGCTTGGCCAGTCCATCACCTTTACTCTCAGCTTCTTTAGCAAGGCAGTGGTCATCTTGGTGGTGTGTTTGGGATCGTTATCATGTTGGAATACTGCCCTGTGGCCCAGTCTCTGACTGGAGGGGATCATGCTCTGCTTCAGTATGTCACAGTACATGTTGGCATTCATGGTTCCCTCAATGAACTGTAGCTCCCCAGTGCTGGCAGCATTCATTCAGCCCCGGCCCATGACACTCCCACCACCATGCTTGACTGTAGGTAAGACACACTTGTCTTTGTAATCCTTACATGTTGCAGTCACACACGCTTGACACCATCTGTACCAAATAAGTTTATCTTGGTCTCATCAGACCACAGGACATGGCTCCAGTAATCCATGTCCTTAGTCTGCTTGTCTTCAGCAAACTGTTTGCGGGCCTTCTTGTGCATCATCTTTAGAAGAGGCTTCCTTATGGGACGACAGCCATGCAGACCAATTTGATGCAGTGTGTGACATATGGTCTGAGCACTGACAGGCTAACCCCCCACCCCTCCAACCTCTGCAGCAATGCTGGCAGCACGCATACGTCTATTTCCCAAAGACAACCTCTGGATATGACGCTGAGCATGTGTACTCAAGTTCTTTGGTCAACCACGGCGAGGCCTGCTCTGAATTCTGAGTTCCTGTTAAACCGCTGTATAGTCTTGGCCACCGTGCTGCAGCTCAGCTTCAGGGTCTTGGCAATCTCCTTATAGGCCATCATTATTTAGAGCAATGGTTCTTTTTTTTCAGATCCTCAGAGAGTTCTTTGATATGAGGTGCCATGTTGAACTTCCAGTGACCAGTGTGAGAGAGTGAGAGCGATAACACTAAATTTAACACACCTGCTCCCCATTCACACCTGAGGCCTTGTAACACTAACGATTTAGATAAAAAAAGGAGGGAAAATGGCTAATTGGGCCCAACTTGGACATTTTCACTTAGTGGTGTACTCACTTTTGTTGCCAGCGGTTTAGGCATTAATGGCTGTGTGTTCAGTTATTTTGAGGGGACAGCAAATTTACACTGTTATACAAGCGGTACACTCACTACTTTACATTGTAGCAAAGTGTCATTTCTTTAGTGTTGTCACGTGAAAAGATATAATAAAATATTTACAAAAATGTGAGGGGTGTACTCACTTTTGTGAAATACTGTTTATATATATAGATTCAGTTTATATGCAACCATGCTGTTGCTCTTCCAACATCCCTTCTCAACAGCATGTGCTTTGTCAAATTGTATTCAGCTTCCTCTGGAAATAACTATGACGTTCCTTCAACAAAGACTTGGTGAGTGCGTCGGCAGTCATCTCCTCTGATGGGCAGTATTGAATGTCAATAACACCTTGCTCTTGATTATCCCTCTGTAGCCATGTGCTCACCTGAGAGTGGCTGGTAGTAGTGGTTCACCTTATAGCTGCCCTCAATCACACCATATTTCACACATCCGTAGACACTTACCAGGCCGGCTCTTGTTTTATTTAGGGGAAATAACTTGGATGGGGATAAGGGATGACTGTGGCATGCCCAAAAGAATTATGGTACACGAACCCCATATACACTCCTGTATATGCGCACTTTCACTGCAGACTATCCCTCTGCAGACTGTTACTCCTCACAACTCTCCAGCACTCAACTTACTGACCGTTTCTCCTACAGTTCTCTCTCCAGCACTGAATTTAGTAAATCATCACCCCATTACTTCTATCCAGCACTGAACCTAGTTTCCAGCTTGAAAGGAAATTTATCAAGCTTCTCTGTTCCTTTCTCTTCACCGCGGCTAGCACATGGCGAGGCCTACTCTCAGCAGAACCTCCATTACAGGCCAGGGATCACAGGCCCCTGAATGTGTAGCAAAAGTACTTGAGTGCTAGCCGGGCCTTTGATGGACCACAACTCCCAGCCCATCCCTCTTCCAGGTCTCACCAACCAGCTTTTCCTCAGTGACTCTCCTTTCCCTGAACTAGCTCCTAGCTCCTCTCTTCTCTTCCACAGACTGTCCACTATTCCTCACCTAGCCTGTTCCAGCACTTTCTCTTGCAGTTCCCAGGGACCGTCACTCACCAAACCAGTGGATCACTTTAAAGTCCCTCACTGTGTAGCACCTCCCCTGTTCTCCTGTTCCCCTGTGTGACTCCAGGAATCAACACCACTCCTGGCTGCACCCAAACATCCAGGCTCCAAGGTTACCCTCCCCAGACTGGGGCGACCTCCCGGGTAGGGGCCTCCACAGTGCCTTTGCTACATTTCCAGACTTCCACCCAACACTTCTCCCCAGATCAGGCTGACTCTGAGTATTTAAGGAGGCCTGCCCCCTGCCAATCCTGCTTGGGGATTGGTCAGGGCTCCCCAGAACACTCCAGATGGCTCCACCTATCTCCCAGCTCTTTGACCAGAAACCCTCCTCCAGGTTTCTAGAAAAAAGTGGAAGGTTCTGGTGACCTCATCTGTCAAGTCCACTCAGTCCTACCTGAGCCACTCCTCCCGGCCCAGATGAAAACATTCAGGCCTGCTCTTACACTCATATAGCAGCTTACTGATTGCTCTGCGATATATATCATTGTTGTGTAGCAAGTTTTCTGCTTTATTGCTCTTTAGATAGCCTGGTTCCATAGAAATTTTCACATTCCTTTGCATCTTGCATATGGAATTGTTCCAAGATTTCTGAGAATTTCTGAGTTTGGTTGAGCTGATAACTTCCATCTTCTTCTCTCCCTATTTGGATTCCCAGATAGTAGCTAATGTTCCCTAGCTCTTTGATTTCAAAATTTTCTTTCAGCTTGTGAACTATCTAATTGTAATCCCCTCTTGTTCTTGTTCAAAACAAGTTATAATATCATCGACATAGATAAGGATGTATAACCATCTGTCTTCTTGATTCTTGGAGTAGAGACAGGGGTCTGCTTTACTTCTTGAGAATCCCTCTCTAGTAAGTAGTGTTGAGCGAACCCGGACTGTAACGTGTAAGCTTGAGGGACAGATTTGAGACATTTTTAGACCTGATCCTGCATCCTGAGATAGATTACTTTACTACTGCTGTCTGTGCTGTTGCTCTGAGGACAGATA
>BLSH010007956.1:270090-282827 GCA_018402905.1 Glandirana rugosa
ACAGAGGAGGGAACGCGATTCTTAGGATCAACTTTGAACGCGTCCGTGGGTACCTCAGTAGCCATACGTACTTCTGTAACTCGGGTCTTCTGACTCCGTGACTCTTCGGTAGTTTGTTCACTTCCATCGACAGGAGTCTTAAGAGGAGGACTGACAGTGACGGAAGAGACTACATTCGTTTTGACTCCTTGATCGTCTCGTGGGGGTTGATGTGATTGACAACCCAACCTCTTTCAGTCGAAGAGAAAGGGGATAAAAAAAAAAAACTTCAACTATTGGGTCGGTATAGAGACGTCCCATACATACTCCTGGAGAACCACACTGTGACAGTCAGGAGGAGAATTCTGAGGACAGCTACCTTCACTTGTTTGATGGCTTCTCAGTGCCTCAGTCTTCTGGGCTCAATGTCTTCATGCATACCGATGACTCCATGGGTGCCTGCGCAAGTTTCAACTAGGATTCTTAGCGCAAGGGAGGAGACAGGATCGAGCACAGTTGAGAACAGTGTTACTCAGTATGAGTAGCGGTCCACGGTGATGGAAAGACCCTGAGGAAGTCACGGCCCATTTGAACCATTACACTGGTTCACTGTTATGAATCATGTCGGCAAGACAGCCTGGGAGGCACACTGTGAGGGACTGTCGGTCAAGGCAAATGTACATTTCCAGCCAAGGAGGGTAGTCTCGAATGCGCTGGAAGTTCAAACAGCCTTTTTAGCACTTTGGCCTTGCTACACAGAATCAAGGGAAGACCAGTTTCCTTACAGTTGAGCAACAGGGCAGCAGTTGCCTATATTCAGCTCCAGGGAGGAACTCTCCCTATCAGCAGTATGCTATTGAGAGAGGTGAAACCCATAACGTCTGCGACGGAAGATCACTAGCAAATTCAGGAAGCAGTTTACCTCCCTGCAGACTTTTGAACACATAGGCAGACTGACTATCATGCAAGCTTCCCAGAGCACAACAAGTGGGTCTACATCCAAGGTCTTCTCTGAGCTGGTCCATAGGTGGGGCCTACCACAGACAGACCTCTTTGCAAATGTTGGGCATCTCTGGCCTTGTTTCCGCACCCCAAGGTGCAGGGGGCATACGCTCGGGTCTCTCCTTGGGGCTGCAATCTAGACTATATATTCTCCCCCAACATCTCTTGTAATGAGATTCCTCTAGAGTCTGTCAAGAGAGTAGATGGTTGTCAAAGCCAATCCTCCATATTGGCCATGAAGCCCTCGGGTTTCCTTGGCCATTCACTTCAGAATACAGAAGACATTTCCCCTATGCACATATGCAGACCGGGACTGGAAGCAGGGTGTTAATAGGGGAGGCGGAGGGAACTCCGGTTGCTCCAGAGAAATCTCTACTTTGTTGAGTGCTAGAAGGCACTCTACTTACAACATCTATGCCTAAATCTGGAGCAAGTTTACGTTATCTCGGTAGGGTGAGACATTGATCATACTGCCCCCAGCTGTTCTATACTTCCTCTAGGCCGGTTGGACATGAGCCTTAGCCTATCCTCACTGAGCTGGCAAGTGTCAGCTATATTGGCAATAACAAATTTAAATGGGTCAAGAATCCTTCAGTCTGCACGACTTTTGAAGGCAGTCGTAAGGATTCAGTCACAAACGGAAAGGAGTCTTTCCCAATGGGGTCGATGGGTGTTGCTGGATCTCTTGTCTGTTCAACCATTTGCTCCAACAGAGCAATATTTGGTTTGGGCCATTACCTACAAAACAGTATCTATTGCAAAAACTTTAAGCAGAAGTTTGTCTGAGATTCAGACTTGTCTTGGAGCTTCAAAAAAAAAAAGAAAAGTTTCCTTTACAAAAAGAGTAGAGGGCTGTCTTGTAGGTCATCTTGTATCAAAGGTAGCATTAGCCCTCTATTTAACAGACATCTGGGAATTGCCTAAATTTCCAGAACATCACACAGGAAAGTCACACGACCTGGACGTTTTCAAAAAGAAGCACCTGTCCACAATTGGTCTTTTCAGATCATCTTATTGTCATTCCAGCTGGGGATCATTAAGGAAAGAGGTTACTGCCTGGACTCTAGCAGGCTTGGTGGTGCATATAGGATGAGGGGGCATAAGCCTCCGTCTGCGGCAGTGCACTTTACCAAAATGATTGCAGTCTCATAGGCAGCCCACTTGGGAACATCTATAGTATCCATCTGTAGAATTATCATGGCCATCCCAGCATACCTACTCAAACTTTATGGAGTAGACATAGTCATAGTAGACTTTGTGGGAAGGACTATTCAGTCCACTGTCCAATCCTAATTAGAATATTGGTTTGGCAAGTAGAACCCACCCTGCTCAGCCTGTTTAGTGCCAATCAGTTCACCCTGTTTAATGCCAATCAGCTCAGCCTGTTCAGTGCCCATCAATGCAGCCTGTTTAGTGCCAATCAGCTTAGCCTGTCCAGTGCCAATCAGTTCAGCCTGTTCAGTGCTCATCAATGCAGCCTGTTTAGTGCCAATCAGCTTAGCCTGTCCAGTGCCCATCAATGCAGCCTGTTTACTGCCAATCAGCTCAGCCTGTTCAGTGACAATCAGCTCAGCCTGTTCCGTGTCCATCAATGCAGACTGTTCAGTGCCAATCAGTGAAACCTATCAGTGCCGATCAGCTCAGCCTGTTCAGTGCCCATCAATGCAGCCTGTTCAGTGCCAATCAGCTCAGCCTGTTCAGTGCCGATCAATGCAGCCTGTTCAGTGCCAATCAGCTCAGCCCGTTCAGTGCCCATCAATGCAGCCTGTTCAGTGCCTATCAGTGCAATCAGTGCCCATCAGTGCCAACTCATCAGTGCCCATCAGTGGAACCTCATAAGTGCCCATCAGTGCCACCTCATCAGTGTCCATCAGTACCACCTCATGAGTGTCCATCAGTGTCACCTTATCAATGCTGCCTCACGAGCACCCATCAGTGCTGCCTCATGAGTGCCCATCAGTGCCATCTCATCAGTGCCCATCAGTGCAGCCTATCAGTGCCCATCAGTGCTGCCTGATGAGTGCCCTTGAGTGCTGCCTCATGAGTGCCGATCAGTACAGCCTTTCAGTGCCCATCAGTGCCGCCTCATGAGTGCCCATCAGTGCAGCCTATGAGTGCAGCCTGTCAGTGCCCATCAATGTCACCACATGAGTACCCATCAGTGTCGCCTATCAGTGCCACTGCATGGGTGCCCATCAATGCCGCCTGTCAGTGCCACTGCATGAGTGCCCATCAGTGCCGCCTATCAGTGCCTTTTCCTGTCTGGGAGAGTACTGGAAGTACTGCAGGAAGCAACACCCCTTGGTTACCCCTCCCTCTTCTTCAGAAAGTTCTGGAAAAGAGGATGTGAGGCTTTCTGATGTATGTTAAGGAGCCCTGACCAACCCCCAACTTGGATTGACAGGGGCAGGCCTCCTTAAATACTGTGGTCTGCCCAGTAGGGGGAGGAGAGTTGGGGTGGAAGTGACGGAGATGGAATAGTGTGGAGGCTGTCAGGGCATGAGGGAGCCCCTAGTCTGAGGGGGTGACCTCGGCCTGGGAGAGCTTGGGTGCAGCCAGGAGGAGAGAGTGAGATCCTGGTGGAGAGGTACAAGGGTGAGCAGAAGAGAACAGCGGGAGAGAACACTATCAGAGAGATCTCTGGGAGGAACTACCAGTAACAGGTGTCAGTGAGTGACACAGCCCAGGGAAGTGGAGATGCACAAAGCATCTCTGAAAGAGGTGCAGGAAGAGACTGGGAACTGGTGTCATGGGTAGAGTGAAGATGGGCTGAGAGATGTAGTCCATCGTGGCTAGCTATCACCAACAAACTAACTTCTACACAAGGGAAACCTCAACCCCAAGCCCACAAAGGGTGGTCCGGAGGCCTGGTAAATCTACATCAGGTCTCACATGTGCTAGCTAGGCCAAGCAAGACTGTTTGGAGGCCTGGTAAATTTCCTTCCAGGTCTCACCAGTGCAAAGTAAGAAGTGTGCAGGACAGAGGAACCAGGAGTAGTCAGAGAAGCAAGAAGTGTGCAGGAGAGAAGTTGGTGAAGTGTATATACTGCAGAGTGTATATAGTGGACCCATGTACAGAACTGTGTATTCTTGGGCATCCCATAACTACCCCAATCTCTATCCAAATTCAATCCCCAAATAAAAACAACAAAAACAATGAGCAAGCCTGTTTTCTGACTCCAGGTGCCAGTAGGAGTGTGATTGAGAGCAGTTGTGAGCAGGTGAACCACACTAACCAGCCACCTGTAAGGGGGTCATTGGCTACATGTCCATGCACATTAGGACGATTACAGGCATATTTTGGGGTTGGCATTTAGAGGCAGGGAAAAAACCTTTCTGGTTTGTGTTTTTGATTGGAGCTTTCTGGCAGAAAAGAAATGCTAAACTCTCCAAAACACGCCTGTACAAAAAAGCTCTATATGAGAGTTTTTTCTGACAAGGGAATTTGCATTTGTAGCCAATGGCCCCCTTAGGGTTGGCTGGTTGATGTTGTTCACCTGCTCACAACTGCCCTCAATCACATTCCTACTGGCATCTGGATTCAGAAAACAGGTTTGCTCTTTGTTTTTGTTATTTTATTTGGGGATTGAACATGGATAGGGATTGGGGTAGTTATGGGATGCCCAAAACATCAAACAGTTCTGTACATGGGACCGGTATATACACCATCCAGTATATACAACTCCTTCATTTCACTCCAGCACACTTCTTACTTTGCTGCAAAACCCCTGGTTCCTCTCTCCAGCACACTTCTTACTTTCACTGGTGAGGCCTGATAGGAAATTTACCAGCCTCCTACTTGCACGACCTAGCTACCACATGTGAGACCTGATGTAGATTTATCAGGCCTCCGGACCACCCTTTGTGGGTTTAGGGGTTGAGGTTCCCTGTGTAGCAAAGTCATTTAGTTGGCACTAGCTAGCCAGGGATGGACTACAACTCCCAGCCTATCCGCACACTTTCCATGACACCAGACCTTAAGCTCCTCCTGCACCTTCTCCGGGCTGTCTTCTTCCCAATCGGTCTTGTGCATCTCACTTCCTTTGGGCTGTGTCACTCACTGTTACTTGTAGTTCCTCCCGGAGATCTCTCTGTAGTGCTCACATTCCTGCTGTTCTCTTCTGTACCCCTTGTGCCTTTCCTCCAGGATCTCTCTCTATCTCCTCCTGGCCAAACCCAAGCTCTCCCAGGCCAAGGTCACCTCCCTCAGCCTAGGGGCTCCCTCAGGCCCAAACAGCCTTCACACTACATCTCTGTCTCTGCCACCCGATCTTCTCCTCCTCCTCCTACTGGGCAGACCACAGTATTTAAGTAGGCCTGCCCCCTGCCAATCCAGGTTGGGGATTGGTCAAAGCTCCTTAATATACTTCAGAAAGCCTCACCTCCTTTTCCATCCCCTTTTCCAGAACTTTCTCTGAGAAGAAGGGAGGGGTTACCAAGGGGTGTTGCTTCCGGCAGTCTCCAGCTCCCACTTGGCCACTCCCCTGCCAAAAACAATCAGGCCTGACTAAATTGACCTACTCTCAAACAAAAACCTACCTCTAAGCACCTACCTATGATAGTGGGCGCTACACATTGTTTTAACCCCAATGTGCATGGAGCCTTATTGTTGATTTTATGGCTTTTTTGCTTGTGTAGGAGAAAGAAAACATTTCTTTTTCTGAAATTTCTGCTTCTTGAGTTTAGAGGTAGCACACACAGTGGGGTTTTGCTTCTTTAAGAAAGCGAGTAGGATTACACAAGGATGCAATTAATTCTTAGTTTCAAACCAATCACAATAAAATCCGATTTAAAATTCTCAGTTCCATTTTCCATAACAAAAAAAGCACACACTAATGCCTAACACCTTTTAAGCAGGGTGGGAAAGAGCTATAATGGTTTTGGACTAAAAAAACAGCAGCGTGGGGAAAGGGATTTACCATGCTTATAGCTAAAATCTGGGCAAAACAAAAATGGTCTAGATACTGTACAAGAGCATGCTTATTCTAAACTTCTGCTCTTTCTACTTGTGCAGGGGGGATCAGTCTTGTATCCAGACTTCTGTAGTTTTCTGTAGGCAGCCTGTAGTTAGCGGACCTGTTGAATCCCACCAGAATATGTACACCACAGTGATATTGTCACCACTACATTTACAAGGTAATATCCAGGTTTGCAAATGCATTTGGTGTACACCTGTGGTATCCAAACAGCGGCCCGAGGGCCAGATGCGGCCCTTTGCTTGCCTTTATTGTGCCCTTGGGGGACTATCCCTCCCACTGATACAAAACACTATTCTGCCATCTGACACTGACAATGGAGCACCATTTCTCCCACTGACACTAAGGCACTATTCCTCCCTATGATACCAATGATGGGGCACTATTCCTCCCCTTAGTATCAAATGTTTACCCACACTACAATACAAGGAAAACTTCCACTACTGCTGGCCAAAGTCTGGCCCTCCTAGAGTCTGAAGGACAATAAACAGGCCCTTTGTTTACAGGGTGGGCCATTTATATGGATACACCTTAATAAAATGGGAATAGTTGGTGATATTAACGTCCTGTTTGTGGCACATTAGTATATGTGAGGGGGGAAACTTTTCAAGATGGGTGGTGACCATGGCGGCCATTTTGAAGTCGGCCATTTTGAATCCAACTTTTGTTTTTTCAATAGGAAGAGGGTCATGCGACACATCAAACTTATTGGGAATTTCACAAGAAAAACAATGGTGTGCTTGGTTTTAGCGTAACTTTATTCTTTCATGAGTTATTTACAGGTTTCTGACCACTTATAAAATGTGTTCAATGTGCTGCCCATTGTGTTGGATTGTCAATGCAACCCTCTTCTCCCACTCTTCACACACTGATCGCAACACCGCAGGAGAAATGCTAGCACAGGCTTCCAGTATCCGTAGTTTCAGGTGCTGCACATCTCGTATCTTCACAGCATAGACAATTGCCTTCAGATGACCCCAAAGATAAAAGTCTAAGGGGGTCAGATCGGGAGACCTTGGGGGCCATTCAACTGGATATGCGAAATTGCTACATGATGATGTGTTTCCCTCTTTATGCACTAAAGCTGGCACATTCCCTGAGTTTTTCCAGCAAGATGGTGCACCACCACATTATGGGTGTCAGGTCCGAGCATTCCTAGATGAACAGTTTCCTGGAAAGTGGATTGGTCGTCGTGGGCCAGTTGAATGGCCCCCAAGGTCTCCCGATCTGACCCCCCTTAGACTTTTATCTTTGGGGTCATCTGAAGGCAATTGTCTATGCTGTGAAGATACGAGATGTGCAGCACCTGAAACTACGGAAACTTTAAATCCAACTACAGCTAAAACATTTTTGTGATGTCCATACAAAAATAGCGGGTGATGGCAGTAATAGGAAGACACAGACAGCAAAAAGGCCAGAAGTTTCAATCCTGCCACAATTTACTAAAAACATTTGCTTCCCTGTTTTCTCTGTAAATAGATTTCTCATGTGTTCTTGTCCTGCCAGGGAATAAAGGGAAATTTCCCCAACCCTACTGGTACACAGATGTAATATAAACCTAACCTAGGCTCTACTCCCCCTCACCACCCCAAAAAAAAGTTTTGCCCTGAATTTGGCTTAAGGAGGAAAATTGGAGTTATTAATATTTAGGACTGTGCAAAAAACCATCATGACCTTGTTGGCAAGTATACATCAGCGGCGGCCCATCTATACGGGGCGCCGCTCCCCCAATCCATGCGCCCGGACCCTAATTTACATGCTGGGCGCAGGAGGCATGGATTCCAATGTTTTTTCTTTTTAGAAGCACATGATTAGAGCCGGAGGCTCTAATTGGCTTCAAAAAAGGGTGGGCTCGGGGCGCAGAGGGTGGCGCCCCCTCAAAAAAATATATCACCTTCTGCCACTGGTTTACGTAGCTGAATGTTACATGGTATCAGCCTTGTGCAGTCCCTGTACAGCAGGGCTCAGACTGCGATAGGTAGAAACAGTACAAGCAGTCAATAAATTATGCTGCTTTGCAAGCAGCACGCTCATAGTAACAGAGAGTTGAGCTCATCAATTTGCTGCTTTTCTTTTCACTGTCCAGTCAGAGACTGGTGGAGATAAAAAACCTGTAAGAGTTTAACTGCAGCCCAGAAAATTCAGGTTTCTTGCCATAGTAGACAGGGCTGTAAAAAACTCAGAACAAGACTGATAGAAATGCAAATCCTATGCAGGTAAAAAAGGCACCTATATGCATTTTATCAGTGTATTTAATAGTGTGCCTGGAGTTCAAATTTAACCACTTGACCTCCAGAAGATTTACCCCCCTTCCTGAGCAGGCCATTTTTTTGCTAAACGGCAAGTACTTTAACTGACAATTGCACGGCCGTGCGACACTGTACCCAAATAAAATGTATGTACTTTTTAACCCACAAATAGAGCTTTCTTTTAGTGGTATTTGATCACCTCTGCGTTTTTTAATTTTTGCGCAAAAAAAAAAAAAAAAAAAGAGACCGATCAAATCGAATTTCTTGATAAATTTAAGCCAAAATGTATTCTGCTACATATTTTTGGTAAAGAAGATCCCAATAAGCATATATAGATTGGTTTGCGCAAAAGTTATAGCATCTACAAACTATGGGATATATACTGGAATTTTTATTTATTTAATTATTTTTTATACTAGTAATGGCGGTGATCAGCGACTTATAGTAGGACTGCGATATTGCGGCAGACATTCGGACACTTTTGACAATTTTTGGGAACCAGTGACACTAATACAGAGATCAGTGCTAAAAATATGCACGGCCACTGTACTAATGACTCTGGCTGGGGTTAAACACCTAGAGCAGGGGTTTCAAACTGGTTATCCTCCAGCTGTTGCAGAACTAAACTAAAAGTCTCATCATGCCTCTGCCTTAGGGAGTCATGCTTGTAAGTGTCAGCCTTGCAATGCCTCATGGGACTTGTGATTTCGCAACAACTGGAGAGCCGCCAGTTTGAAACCCCTGTTCTAGAGCAATCAAAGGGTTAAATGTGTGCCTAGCAAGTGTTTATGTGTACTTTGTGTGGTGCTTTCACTAGGGGAAGTAATAGATTTTATTCCCTGCTTTGCGGGGAAAGAAAATCTATTACTTCCTTGCTGACAGGACTTTTTTAATCACAGCACAGCCGGGTTGCTGCCGGCACCCCGAACACGAACCCTACCCGGAAGTGTGAGATCACATACTAGGTACATGATCTGGCAAACCCAAGCCACCTTGCTGCCGTATATCTAGGTTATACAGTTGGCAAGCAGTTAAAGTATACTGTATATAAAAGCCAATGGCTTGTTCACACCTAGTGCATTAAGTTGCATTGATTTGCAATTATCACTGCAAGGACACAGCAAATGCTATTGCTGTCTATGTGCCCAGTGCACACCAAAGCATTGCTATGGTGTGAACTTGTAAAAAAATGTAGATACTGTATACTGCATTTTTATGCAGCGCAGTGTACAAATAAATATTAGAAGGTGTGTCAACATGTTGCAATACGCTGCAGCAGATATTACACAGAAATTAAAAAAAAAAAAAAAAGGAAGAAAAAAAAAAGCAAGCATTACAATGCATTTTAACAATGCATTGCAGCGCACATACATTATACTTTTTAGTCTGTTAAATATGCAGTGTTTTTGCTATATCTGTGCAACAAAAATACTTGTTGATCCTTTCAGAAATCTTGTGGGCTCCTAACTTCATACTCTCTGCTTGGGCTGTCTGTTATTAGTAAGCATTGTACCCAGCAATCTCTGTGAGCTATAAAACACGTCATTCCTATGTTACAGTCAGGTCCATAAATATTGGGACATCAACACAATTCTAATCATATTGGCTCTATACACCACCACAATGGATTTGAAATGAAACGAACAAGATGTGCTTTAACTGCAGACTTTCAGCTTTAATTTGAGGGTATTTACATACAAATCAGGTGAACGGTGTAGGAGTTACAACAATTTGTATATGTGCCTCCCACTTTTTAAGGGACCAAAAGTAATGGGACAGATTAACAATCATAAATCAAATGTTCACTTTTTAATACTTGGTGGCAAATCCTTTTCAGTCAATTACTAGTAATTTTTACAAAATGTATCCGTCCACCCAGCTAAATTAGTGTGCCATCATCCCTGCAAAGTTGAAGAACAAACAAAACCCTCTAAATGGGACTATTATGGGCACAAAAGCAAACACATCTGTGTATGTGTAATTTTTACAAATTGTATTAAGTTACATGAAATATTTAAAAAATGCCAGACATAAGCATTGAAACAACCTGTGATGTGTTACATACAAATTCATAACCTCGTTATGTACAAGACCTAATGCATTTCGGTGCTGGTCACCTTCATCAGAGGTATAACTTGCAACGTCGGTGTGATCTTAAAAGAAAAAGAAAGGCATAAGGTTAGAAACACCACACAAACTGGTCAACATGAACCCCATGAGTGTATTCAATATCCATTATTTAAAACATACCAGAGGGCCCACATTGCTCAAAAAATGTAGAAGGAGATGTGCGTTTTTTAGCAATCTTAGCTTGACCGCACAGCAGCTCAATGAACCCCAGACCAGACCACAGTATGTTTAACGCAGAAGCTTGCGGTCCCACCCCAAAGGGGAGGAGAAAAAATCTGGTAAAGGACAGATCCCTGTAAATGAAAATGAACAAGGAGTTCAAAAAATAAAAAACTAAAAGCAAAAAACGCATTGGTGTTCTATTTATTTTTGTATGGAGCATTGCACCATACTATGTATAGACGTAAAGGTACCTTTAAAAGACTGTCCAAAGTGAACTGATTGAAGTGCAGGAGTAGGGCGTAAGGATGTCAGCAAATGAATTGGTTTTCTTAATGTCAGAAGCCAACATGTGTGGAACATTCTATTTATGACAGCAAAAACCAAAGGGGAAACCACAGTAAGTTGTGTCAAATATACACAGGGAAATAATGAAAAACAACAAATGCTTCCATAGAGGTCTTCTATTACCTACCAGTGAGTTGTTTTGGCAACTCTTAATGTATCCTGTGTATCAAGTGGTTACAAAGTGGACCCCCACAAGACAACGTCGCTGCAATGCAAAAACAGAAATGATTGAATAGTGCGGGAGACCCTATCAAATATCATCGGATTAGCCTTGCTACACAATTAGAAGTAAACAAGTTACCTTTTCACTCGGGGAGAAAAACTCCAAAGCATCATACTGCTGCAGTCCTGCACCTCAATGCCGACATGGAATAATGAGAGGGATTTTATACAGCTGTAGGGTCAGCTGATCCTTGTATTTGAGCCAGAGACCCACGTTGGAGACAGCTCTGTCACGCCCTTCACAGGTGAGACCAGTGAGAGCTCCCAGCCAGATGACGGGGGGCGTCGTCTGTCGCAGCGGAGATGACGCCGCTGGTCATCTAGCTGGCGACGCAGCAACCCCTATGGAACGCAAGCAGAGGGTGGGTGTGTCAGCCTGACACTTGGCCCCTGGATGGAAATCCATAATGGGAGATGGTGTAATCCAAAATGACCCCACCGCTAGAGTGTGGGGGAGGGGAGTGTTATAAATTCACCACAGATGCCCGAACACTCCATAGGGAAAGAGGCCACCTAAGCCAAAGGCAGGTGGCCTGGGTGCGCCGGGCATAAACATAACTGAGTCATGTATGGTCGGGGTAATGAGCGGCATTTTGTAGGGAATGAACTACCCTCATTAATGAGCCCCCTGGATATAAAAGAAAAGTATTAATGCTATATAGCTTTTTCATGAAGATCATGAAGTCCAATAGCGTGATAATTAACCAACCCCCATGCCTTTCTCCATACATAATATTGTCTTGCAATAAATTTACAGTTGCTTAGAAACATTTTAAATGAATACTCAGGACAAAAACAGCAAAACAGCAAAAAAAAAAAACCCCCCAACAAAAGATATCCTCCTCCACACCATTGTCCATCCCCCTGCATTGTCTTCTATTGCTCCTAACCTCCTGATGTAAAGCCCTCAAGAAAAGGCTTAAAAGAAATCGCATCATTCAGTCCTGGAAATATTGTAGCTTGTAGGGAATAAATCCAGAGAGCCTCTGATTGTAATAAAATTTTATTCCAATCCCCCCTCTAGGACTGGGGTGGATACGATCTAGAATGAGGAACGTTATTTTCGGAAAAATGCCATTATGCCTGTTAGCTACATGACGACCAAGAGGGAAGTCTCTGTTTGCTGTTTTCATATAAAGAATATGTCTGTAAGCCCTCTGCCAAAACTCCTGAATAGTTTTGCCAATGTAGAAGCAGCCACAGTCACATTGGAGTAGATAAACCACCCCTTTTGTCCTGCAGTTGGCATAGTGTTTAGCTTTGATCTTTGCCCCATTAGGTAGTGTGGGGTTGCGGTTAGTGCACATATATCTGCAGTAGCCGCAACCCCCACAGGCAAAAGTTCCTAGAGTTCCTGGAGATCCTTGCAAATATCTAGGAACTTTTGCCTGTGGGGGTTGCGGCTAGCTAAGGGGTGGGGGTGCGATCAAGCTAAGATTGCTAAAAAACGCACATCTCCTTCTACATTTTTTGAGCAATGTGGGCCCTCTGGTACGTTTTAAATAATGGATATTGAATACACTCATGGGGTTCATGTTGACCAGTTTGTGTGGTGTTTCTAACCTTATGCCTTTCTTTTTCTTTTAAGATCACACCAACTTGTTATGTTGCAAGTTATACCTCTGATGAAGGTGACCAGCACCGAAATGCATTAGGTCTTGTACATAACCAG
>BLSH010007956.1:282837-303267 GCA_018402905.1 Glandirana rugosa
TTTATAACCCTGTAGTTGTGTTAAGATTATAAAAACCGAGATATGTGGTGGTGTTACCTAAACTTTACTTTGTTTGTTCTACACGAAATTGCCGTCTGAAAGTCGAAATTAAACTCCCTTAAATATAGGTTTAGTCCACTTGCCACATCCTTAATGTTGTCAAACATATACACGGAGGGTGAAAAATTCCCTGGTTTTCATTACCCTATTAACCGACGAGTCGACAAGGTACCGGTCCACACACAATAAGGGAGTAATAGGGTAAATGTTCCTCGTCTATTTTCCAGGTCTCAAGAAAAGTTCGCACGATAAACGTAAACCTTAGACAACGACAGTTGAGAGTTATACTCTAGGTTTCTCGACAGTGTGGCCATGGAACAGCTGAGCAGCCAATTATCCCATTACTTTTGGTCCCTTAAAAAGTGGGAGGCACATATACAAACTGTTGTAATTCCTACACCGTTCACCTGATTTGGATATAAATTCCCTCAAATTAAAGCTGAAAGTCTGCCGTTAAAGCACATCTTGTTTGTTTCATTTCAAATCCATTGTGGTGGTGTATAGAGCCAAAAATATTAGAATTGTGTTGATGTCCCAATATTTATGGACCTGACTGTATGTAGAGGAGGAGAGCAATAAGTGTTCTGTAGTCCTATCACATTTTTTGTTCTAGGGTGACAATGCTGCTCCCCCATAGATACAGTACACTGAGTGAGCACTGCCACACTAGAATAAAAGTGTGTTACTCATACCTCCCAACTTTTTGAGATGTAAACGAGGGACACCTATTAGCAAAAATATTTAGGCATAGGACACACCCCCACCCACAAGTGCTTTTTATTACCACTACAATTCCTTTATACTGTTATTTTAAATTTACAAATGCAGAAATTTAGAAATGGGATGCACGGTTTAGCACTGGGAAACATTTTTTGAAAGATAAATAATGCATTTTATATACAACTATATAGATCAGACCAAAATGAGGGAGAAATGAGGAGGAAAGAGGGGCAGAGGGACTTTATACCAAATCAGGGACAGTCCCTCGAAATCAGGGACAGTTGGGAGCTATGGTGTTACTAACAGGATCACAAGGCAAAAATAATGGGGGAAAAACCTGAAAAAGGAAAACTGTTGCAGACACCACATCTATGGACTGGTAAAGCTAATATATGTTAACATTTTCTTGGGTTTAGAAATGCTTTTAGGAGGCTGATGAAGTCAAGGTTGTAGCCTGACAAATTTCAGCCCAGATAACTGCAGCGACTTTAGTAAAGTCAGCTCTGTCTGAAGTAGGTGGTTGAATTTCCATGACTATACATAGTTATTGTTAGACATTCTTAATGCATTTCACCAGCATGGTCAGAATAGGGTTCTAGAGCCCTATTTTTAGGTCAATCCCCTTTCCAGAAACTCTTTCATTGTAGACACAAACTGCTCTCATGATGTCCAAATTTTGCCAATTTTCATTTGCATTTGATCTGCAAAAAGGATGAAAATGGTTCTTGGTAAATGTTAACTAAAAAAAAAAACTTTCAGAGAACAAATAAAGAGACATAGTTCCTGGAACTATGTTTGCAAAAATCGCTTGGAACTTTCCCAATCGTTTGGCAATTGCCCTGTGAAGAAGGGTTTTCTAGAACAATAATTTAAAATATGCTGAATATGAGTTTAAACAGCTTTGCTGTAAGCGCTTGCACAATAATATTAACTTCTCAAGAAGGATTTGGCAGTTTTATATTTCTTACAGCTTTAGAATACCATTTAATCAGTATGTCCCCAAATAAACTTGCATTCATAAAGAATAAGAGCACTGACATCTGAAATCCAGCTAAGTCGCTTGAGCAATCCATGTTGGAAAAACCAAAGAAGGTCCACAATAGAGGCTTCTAAGGATATCTTTCTTTAATTTATACAAAGTCTCTGGCATACGCAATGCATTGAATTTAGCCTGCATACTGACAATCTCAATAGTTAGCTAAGTAGAACATGTTTTTTGGGGGGCAAAAGATCATTATAGTGCTCTTGCTTTGTTTATTTTGCTTTTCACACATTAAAATCCAATCAATTGAGTGCCAACTTGGACCTGGCTAATAAATGTATCTTGTCTGAGATGACTACCTGATGGCCCCATTTCTGGAGCTTCTCTATTTTCCACAGCCTTGCATGTGCAAGAGCTGGGTTGAAACCACCCAAAGATGAAGCCTGAATGATGATGAAGCCAGAATGATTTTCTTGGTTAACATATCACATGAGTTACCATCTGTTGAGTTTGCATACTGTTATGGGCAGTAAACTGTATCTGAAAAGATCAAAGTCTATGTTGACTGCCACAAATGATATTGTTGTACTTTGATAAGCCTTGGATTTCTGCTAATGTGTTGATCTAACTGATTTTGGAAGAGATGGATATTTGTCTTCACAGGTTCCCTGAGCATTATCCAAGACTCTGCTACTATAAGACAGTCATTGAGGTAGGGAACAATCATGACTGATACAATGATCTTCGTGAACGCTCTCCGTACCTTATAAGGCCAGATGTCATAGCAGCAAGCTGGTATTGTAGAACTTTTGATTGGTGGACTATAGCAATTTTGATATAAGTTCTGCATGGGAAGGGGGGATTGTGTGTGCAGAGATATAAATTCAGGTATTTTTCACATTTATGGTTAGCGTAAAGTCCTCTTTTTAAAGCAGTCCAATTGTCTATTATAAAGGTTCATTACTGAATAACATTTTGTTAGTATCGCAGATCTAAAATTAGGCTGGACTTTCCTCCAGGCTTTGGACCAGAACTGCACAACTGATCCAGGACACACTCAAGAACTCCCATCTGAAGCAATTCTTGGGGCATTGCTAGAAAAATATGGGTCTTGAGAGACAGTTTTCAGGGTTCTCTTTTCTTAGTGTTTCCTGAAACCAGAACCTCCTTGTACTACAACTATAAAAAGTGACATCAAAAAATCAATGGGCAAAACTAGGCAGGTACTTTGGGTAAAATGAAGGTGTTAGAATTTCTTTTGGGATATGAAGAAGTATCATTATCAGCAGAAACCTTTTGTTTTCTTCATGGTAATACTTTTGTGAGCTGACACCTGAGCAAATAATTCATCCAACCCCTGGTGCTAAAATAAACTAGGCCATCTCTCTTATAAAACATTAGCTTGCTCCATTCATGACTGAGGGGCTATATAAAAATGTTTAAAATGTATCTTTAGTAATGCTGCCAGGAGGTACTGTGAGCAATATTGTTGCCTGCTTTTTGTCCATTAAAAAACAACAACAAAGGAATTGGAGGTATTTAGTATACTGCTATTGGTGGTATTATCTATAATAGCTATTGCTTGGAAGGTGTAATTAAATCAGTGTGGTTTAGTCATAATGGGCATGTGAGCGTGGTAAAACAGAGTCAGGTTTTCATTAACATGATGATAAACAACATATTTTCTTCTTTCTGAAATTGGAAGTAGTTTAAATGACTCCTCTTGAAAATGTGCAAATTTTATTCTTCGATTTGTTGTGTTTATACCAACACAGAAGGTTTTCTTTCTGGCACAAAGCATAGTGACAATTTGTTCAGTTTTTTAACCTCTTCCATACCGGGCACTCTTACCCCCTTGCTTTGACCTAGGAAATGTGTGTGCGCCAACCAGTGTTGCCAACCTACCAGATTGAAATTTACTGACACAACGCTAAAAATTTACTGGCACAGCCAAGTTTTTACTGCCATTTCCAAAAGTTACAAAACTACAGTACAGTTTTAAGTGCAAATTTCAGTATTTCAGCTACAAACAAGTACAGTAGGCAATTAGTAATATGATTTAAGGTAGATAGTAAGGCAAAAAACATATTTTTTATTTTATTTTTGATATAGTAAGTAAGTAGCTCACGGACAGGACTTATGATGGCAAGAAATTAGAATGGGCCACACACATGAAATTAACTGTCAGTGACACTGACAGCAATGTGCAGCAAGCAGCACAGATGATGATGAGACCTCAATGACACGACACGTCCCATCCTGAGTCACAGCGACAGTCTCTCTCCACACCAGGTGATCCCTCCAGTCCACTCCAGTCCAAACAGCACTGACAGTCCTGCTCCCAGGCTGCCTTGCTCCCATTCCGAAGACCCACACACAAGGCTCTGCCCGCTCTTCTTGGCTCCCTTGCACCATGACATCACACGACATGCTCAGGCTAAACCTCCGCCAAAGCCGCCCGAACATACTGTAGCAGGCAATCGGATGGTCTCGGCCGGCTCCAGACTGAGCCTAACATTACAGCCATTGTTTTTACTGGCAACCTATTCCTTTTACTGGCATTTACTGGCAGGAGAAAATTGCCTGTTTTTTACTGACTGACAGTAAAAAATACTGCTGGTTGGTAATACTGGTGTGTGCCACTCGGTGGTAAGGGGTATGTAGTCAATGCTTCCACAGCTGCTGCTAGAGTGCTGACAGGGGATGAAACCTGTCCTGGTTCCTGTAAGGCTTCAGCGAACAATAGGGTGGCCCCTAAAAGTTGCACATCTAGGTGTCCTGGAATGAGTAGTAGAGTGGCAACTTCAGGCTTGACTCCAACCAGGACATGCCCCCAAAGTGTTTCACTCCGCCCCTGGAGCTTAGTCACACCTTGCTGCTCGGGCCAATATTCAGCTTTCAGTGCTGTCACATTTTGAATGACAATTACTCAGCCATGCAACACTGTACCCATGTGAAATTTTTATCATTTATTTGAGACAGATAGAACTTTCTTTTGGTTCTATTTAATCACCTCTCGGCTTTCTATTTTTTTCCTAAATAAACAAAAAAAAAAAAGACAGAAGATTTTGAAACAATTTTTTTTCTTAGTTTCTGTTATAAAATTTTGCAAATACAGTATCTCACAAAAGTGAGTACACCTCTTGCATTTTTGTAAATATTTTATTACATCTTTTCATGTGACAACACTGAAGGAATGACACGTTGCTACAATGTAAAGTAGTGAGTGTACAGCTTGTATAACAGTGTAAATTTGCTGTCCCCTCAAAATAACTCAACACACAGCCATTAATGTCTAAACCACTGGCAACAAAAGTGAGTATACCCCTAAGTGAAAATGTCAATATTGGGCCCAATTAGCCATTTTTCCTCCCCTGTGTCATGTGACTCATTAGTGTTACAAGGTCTCAGATGTGAATGTGGAGCAGGTGTGTTAAATTTAGTGTTATCGCTCTCACTCTCTCATACTGGTAACTGGAAGTTCAACATGGCACATCATGACAAAGAGCTCTCTGGGGATCTGAAAAAAAGAATTGTTGCTCTGCATAAAGATGGCCTAGGCTATAAGAAGATTGCCAAGACCCTGAAACTGAGCTGCAGCACGGTGGCCAAGACCATACAGCAGTTTAACAGGACAGGTTCCACTCAGATCAGGCCTCGCCATGGTCGACCAATGAAGTTGGTGCGTGCTCAACGTCATATCCAACGTCAGTGCTCAGACCATACTCCGCACAGTGCATCAAATTGGTCTGCATGGCTGTCATCCCAGAAAGAAGCTTCTTCTAAAGATGAGATAACAAGTGTGTCTTGCCTACAGTCAAGCATGGTGGTGGGGGTGTCATGGGGGTGTCATGGTCTGGGGTTGCATGAGTGCTGCTGGAACTGGGGAACTACAGTTGAGGGAATCATGAATGCCAACATTTACTGTGACATACTGCAGCAGAGCATGATCCCCTCCCTTCGGAGACTTGGCCACAGGGCAGTATTCCAACATGATAGCGACCCCAAACACACCTCCAAGATGATCACTGCCTTGCTAAAGGAGCTGAGGGTAAAGGTGATGGACTGGCCAAGCATGTCTCCAGACCTAAACCCTATTGAGTATCTGTGGGGCATCCTCAAATGGAAGGTGGAGGAGCTCCATGATGTCATCATGGAGGAGTGGAAGAGGACTCCAGTGGAAACCTGTGAAGCTCTGGTGAACTCCATGCCCAAGAGGCAGTGCTGGAAAATAATGGTGGCCACACAAAATATTGACACTTTGGGCATAATTTGGACATTTTCACTTAGGGGTGTACTCACTTTTGTTGCCAGCGGTTTAGACATTAATGGCTGTGTGTTGAGTTATTTTGAGGGGACAGCAAATTTACACTGTTATACAAGCTGTACACTCACTACTTTATATTGTAGCAAAGTGTCATTTCTTCAATGTTGTCACATGAAAATATATAACAAAAATGTTAGGGGTGTACTCACTTTTGTGAGATATTGTAAGTAATTTTTCTTTTTCACTGATGTGTGCTGATGAGGCTGCACTGATGGACACCAATGGGGCTACACTGATAAGGCTGCACTGATGAGGCTGCACCAATGAGGCTGCACTGATGTGCACTGATGAGGCTGCACTGATGAGGTGGCAATGATGGGCACTGATAGGTGGCACTGATAAGCTGCACTGATGGGCACCATTAACCTGCACTGACGGGCACTGATTATCAGTAAGTGTTTACCAGTGTAAATAATGTACTCACTGTCAGATTGGCTCTCCTTTCCCCACACGCTGTCTCTGTGTGAGGAAAGGAGAGCCAATGTTTGGCAAGTCTGTTTACATGTGACCAGCTGTGATCACATGGTTAAGGGCCTATGTGATTGTCCAAAGCACACAGCGGTCATAGAACGCACCCAATGCACCCAGAGGTTCAGGAGGCATGCACATGGGAGGTCATCCATGGTCGTCCTCTCAGAACTGGAGGCCCACGCTGTAGCCATGTTTGGCTATAGCACAGGCAGGAAGTGGTTAAAATACGTATATGTAAGTAAGTGAATGACATTTAGTTATCTAAAGCACTGTGGATCATAACTATTTGCCAATTAACCAGTTGCCGACCACCCGCCATGGTTTGACATCGCCAACTTGGCTCGATATCGCAAACCACCGTCACCTAACAGTGGCTGCAAGACCGCGGATCGTGAACGTGCACGTGCCACCGGAGGCACGCTTGCATGCTCACTGTGTTACGGGGGAGCCAGGGAGCGGGTAGTGCGGACTCCATGTCCGCCGGTTACCTGCGATCGCTCCCCAGCAGTGACAGAACGGGGACTGCTAATGTAAACAAGCGGATCCCCGTTCTGTCAGGGGGGAAGGAATGTGATCGTAGGCTCACTGTGTATGACAGCTACGATCACTCTCCTCCCCCAGCCAGCCCAACCCCCACACAGTTAGTAACACATACCAGGGAACACCGTTAACTCTTAGAGTGCCCCCTAGTGTTAACCCCTTAACTGCTAGTGACTTTCATACAGTAATCAGTGCATTTTCATAGTACTGATCGCTTTATAAGTGCCAATGGTCCCAAAAAAGTGTCAAAATTGTCCAACATGTCCGCCGCAATGTCGCAGTCCCACTAAACATCGCAGATCGGTGCCATTACTAGTAAAAAAAAATAAAAAAATAAAAACCCTATAAATAAATTCGCATTGTTCATAAACGAGGCGACAAACTGCGCAAGCCAATCAATATACGGCGATTGCAACTTTTTTTACCACAAATATGAGGAAGAATATATATCGGCCTAAACTGATGAATAAATTTGTTTTTTTATATATTTTTTTTGGATATGTATTTTAGCAAAAAGTAAGAAATATTGTTTGTTTTTCAAAATTGTCGCTCTTTTTTTGTTTATAGCGGTGTTCAGAAATGACGCAGAGGTGATCAAATACCACCAAAAGAAAGCTCTATTTGTGAGGAAAAAAAGGACGTCAATTTAGTTTGTGTACAATGTTGCACGGCCGCACAATTGTCAGTTAAAGTGACCCAGTTCCGAATCGCAAAAATTGCTCTGGTCCTAACATGAGAAATCCTTCCGGGGCTGAAGTGGTTAAAAAATAAATTATAGTTTTCACCCTTTAATCCTTTGTTGCATCCCAGTGCTGCTGATCACCTGTAGCCTCTTTGCAGCCACCACCTGTTTACATGCTAGCGCCCCAGAAATGACTGCATGCCATTTTCTCTGTGGTGGCAACAGTGGACCATGCCTGTGCATCAACACAGCAATCTCCATGAAAAATACTGTATTAGCTTGTAAGAAATATTGAAAATGACATTTGAAATTACATTCATTTTTACAAGCTTATATGGAAATTTAGTCATTGAGTTTACATATACCGTAAAAGTTTTTTAAATAATATTGTGTATTTTTTATTGCAATCCTTCAAAAAAAAAAAAAAAAAATTAGATATAAATGGTAAAAAGGCAAATTCACATACTTGTTGGAGTTAACGAGGAGTAAAAAGGAACCACTTCTATTCACAAATGAGTTTTTTTTTTGTTGGTTAGCTGGAACTTTCATTATGTGGAGATCTAAGGTTAAGCCTTTAGTGTTTATGTGCACTGTAAAAAAAAAAACACATTATAACAATGTAATTCAATCTGAAGTGTAGGTAATATAAATTAGAGTTGTGCACGACGAAAACATTTGTTTTGTTTTGAATTAATTTGTAAAGTTAATAATTTTGTTTAATCATATTCATTATGTTAGAATGATTCATTATCGGAACTCATTTCCTATATTTGGATTGGTTTCATATAGTCACTGCTCCGAATCGATTCTTATTTTCGGACATTATTTCAGAAGATTCGGATTCATTTGTTATGTGGCTATGATATTTTGGATGCTTCAAACATTAAGGCTTGGTTCACACTGCTGTGACCCCAAAATTGTGCGACTTTGCATTGCGACATGCTTTCGACTTTATTCATGAAAATTTTGATGTTTTGTGACTTTGGCCAATTATAACAACGCAGAGTGTGACACATTACTGAACTTATAAAACCCTATGAAATTGCAAATTAAAGAAAACAAATTAATTTTTTTTTTTGTTATAATTTATTTTGGATTTGTTGAAATTTGTTACTATTGTGATTCTGAGATTCAGATACATTCAAATCTCCAAATAACAAAAATTTAGTCCAAATTTTGATTCATGAGTAAATGAATCGCACATGTCTAACATAAAGTTTTTCATAGGTACATTGGTCCAGCTCGGATCAATGTACTGTAAGTATGCATGTGCCATACCCATGGTATACCCATGGAAGGTGGAAATCACTGTAAGATTCGAAAAAGTAGACATTGTGATATAACTGCTCCACTTCCCCACCTCCACCAATCAAAGAATGCTTTGCATTCATTGAAAAAATGCAAAGTGTTCCCTGAATGGCACCACCCTGAGAGAGCTAGTGGTGATTGCTCTAGTAGCGATTATTTTCAGCTTCCACGGGGATTCCGCAGGTATGGAATATACATATTTACCTTGGTTCCAGCTGGACCAATGTAAAAATTGCAACACCTAAAGTTTGAAGCCTGCAAATTGTAAAACTGCTATAGGGCGGTCAGCAAAGGGTTAAAGTATAACTAAAGGCAAAACTTTTTTTCTTAATAGATAGATTAGGTATTTATTGCTGCCTATGCTCTTGGGATTACCTTCTCTATTTTTTGTCCTGTTTAGTGGAAATAAAAGAAAATCCCAAATTTTGGGTTATCCCCACAAAAGTAAATGAGGGGATATCTTCCAATGGGGACACTCGTTCTGGTGACTTGGGGGAAGGGGGGGGCAAAGGATAATTTGCAGAGATTTCTCTTCACTTCCTGTTTTGGCATTTGGACAGGAAGTGAAGGGAAATCTCCCGAAATGGGACACAGATAACAAAAAAAACTAACCCTCCCTTACTCAATCCCTTATTCTATCCAAACTGAAGAAAAATAACTTTTCCTAGAACATATGTGATGAAATAACAGCAAAGGTAAAATGGGTTCGTTAAGGTGCAAGTTAATACATGGTCAGAGCTTAAATAAGCTAAGCAAGACATAGACCTTCATCCTGGATGTCTGAATAGTGTCTAATTTTCTATAAGAACTTGATGACTATAATTACATTAGAGTAGAGAAAATCCTACAAGGAGTCCTCCTAAGGCTTTCCACAGAATGCTTTTAAAAGCAATTAATTTTAATGATACTTTGAGAATTCTGTTTGGATAGTTAAATTGAGGAATTGTATTTTGAAAAGCAAGGTCGCCATTACAAATCATGGGGCCCCACACATCCTACCTGACAGGGCCCCCCTGATCACTCTTGCTGCATGTTGAGTAACGTAAAAAAATCTAAGGAAAAATTCATAGTAATATTTACTATTCCCTAACTCGTTATAAATGCAATTATCCAAAAGGAATGTTGTTTTTAAATGACAATAGATCTCTTTTATATGTACATTTTTAAAGAACTATAAATTTATTAAAAATGAGGGAAGGGAACCAGGATCCGGAAGCTAGTAGAGATCACTGAAATAGCAGTGCCAACTACAGCGATTTGCAGCTTCTACAGGGATCCCACTGGTATGGCATATGCATATTTACATTGGTCCAAACAAGACAAATGTAACTATGTAAAAAAATGCGATACCTGGAATTCTTCTTTAATTTTTTACACTTTATTCATTTGTTTATTTTACACTTTATTTACTTGTGCACCGGTGGATCACTTCTAGTAGAGATCTATTGCTGGCAGCAATGTTATCAGTTATCAGAGAAAAGTGATGTAAATACCATGCGGAAGCATTGTATTAGTGGAGATCTGCTACAAGCTGTCCTATGGTGTGCTGTGTAGTACAACTGGACTCCCTGTTTTTAATGGCACTGGGGTGCTCTGGGACAACTAGCCACGATCCCTACACTATTTTAAAATGGTGCTGGGGACTCAAGCCTCATTTGCATGGATGGTGATAGGCTGAAAATATGCTGGGCATAAAATTCCTGCACCTGGGGAGTGGCAGGGGCCATGTACAGCCTCTGATACAATCAAGAGAGTAATGAGATATCTCAAACAACCAAAAGAATTAAGTCTGAAGCTGACTGCAGTCAAGAAGCTGTGTGGTTATGTCAATTGCTTGAAGATCTTGGAGAGCCAATATCCCAGCTTCTTCAACCAGATGTACAGCTTCTGACAACCAGAGATGATCCCTGGAGTCTACCCTGGCCGGAATTCCAGCCGGACCCACAGTCATCTGCTAAGCCTAGGGATACCTCCGGTTCCACCTCATAAGGGAATGATTACCACCGGCTTTCTGCTGATGAGCTGAGCATGCCAGTTTCTCCACAAGCCTGCTATGACATCTATGTAAGTTATTCAATAAACTGTTATATATTTTTTAACCAACTGAGACCCAGGCTGGTCCCTTTATTATAACTAACAATACAGACCTAGTGCTGCTGCTACCACTCCTATCATGGGATAAGGATCTGAATGTGTTCATTTCTGCACACAAGCGCCTTTTGGTTTACATTTTTCCCAGAGAGCCAATGTTCCAGCCTACAATCTTATAGCAGGACAATCAAGTACGGTATGTATCAAACTTGCCACCAATGAGAAGATCAATGCAAGAACAAAGCATATTGATGCCAGACATCATTACATACATGAGCCGGCTGAACAAAACGTAATTGTGCTTACGTATTGTGAAATGAATAACACAATTGCAGATGTTTTGACATAACCGCTTACAAGAAACAGATTTATAGAACTGAGATTCGAAATGGGACTAGAATAAGGAGTAGTAGTTGAGTGGAGGTGTTGGGATACATTGTTCATGTATTTTGTGCAACAACAACCAGCAGATGGCAGTGGTTATAAGCTTTTTTTGCTGCATCTATGGGTAAACTCTATGTCTTTTATCTGCATAATAAATTTTCCTGTCCCTGTCTGCAGTTAGCAGCAAAGCCCATGTGGAATGTGCCCTGTCCGTTCTGTAGCGCTATATACAAAATTGCTAACAGGAACAATGCCCTCTGTTTAACTTCAGGGGAGAGATGTTGAGCAAGTTAATCTCCTGGATCCCAATTCAGAGCACTGAGAATGTTGGGAGATGTACTCTGCACCATAACAGTGTGAGGGTAATAACTGTGCCTGTGAACTACAAGCTCCAATAAACTCCGGAAGCAGAAAGAGTTCTAAAAAGTGTTTTTATTGAAAAGTCTGGGAAGGAGCTGGAGTTGTTGGTGCCAAGCACAGGTCGGTGTGGCTGCTCCAGGGGAGCTGCAGGGAAGATGATTAAGAGGCCTTGGTACTTAACATAGCTGTTGTGCCCTGTGTGTCACAACAGTACTACACTGCTACTCTGTAAGTGAACACAGGTGAGCCTGCACACTCTGCCCATCTTTCTGATACAGCTCTACAGACCAGATGGATGCCCCAGTGGGACGAGCACAAACATCACAGCATACCAATCTGACCCCACCGTATGTCAAGTTGCTACAGGGTACTAGCACTTTTGAACTCTGGGCCGCTCCATCCACATTGCATGCCAGGTTCCCGTGACCAGTGTTCATTGCCACATCTGTGGGGCCCCTCCATCACTATAGACAGCTACTACAATTTAGGGACTTAGTAAGTGGGTCTCTGAATCATACTGTAAGCAGAATCAACTTTTATCCACTTCTCCTTCAACCCAGAGGTGGCCTAGGCCTAGCACCAGTGTGCACCAGCAGCATAGCCACTAATACTGTTAGTGTTAACTACAGGTTGCCTATTGCCACACTATTAGGTGGGGAGGCTATTGTTTATGCTGACCCAGGGAAAGTTTGACATTTCATGCCTGCATGTCTATTGTGAAATCAGTTGTACTTTGGGTACTTCACACGGCTGGAAATTGTTCTTTGTTTTTGGTACATCATTGCTAAGTGATAATATATTCAGTGACTTTGCTAACCTGTTTTGTGTCTAATTTTAAGGTTTGACCACTGTGTGCAAAAAAGCTTGTGAGTAGCTACCTATTTCTATGAGTATTACCTGGAGTGTCAGAGGGACTGAGGACTTTATTGGGGCGGAGGCAGGAACAGAGGACCCAGTACAACCAGCGGCTGGATCACATGGTGTAGATGGTGCTGGCACGGTGGGTGCTTATAATTGTACAGTTGACACACATAACCTTCACTTTTCACAGGACATTGAAAGGTGGACTGCTCTGTGTCTGGGAACACTAGTATGGCCCTCTTAGCAACCTCCTCCAAGGAGTTGATTGCTAAATCAGGGAGGAATTTATCTGCTACTTCAAATAGGTGGGCTGTACTCTCTAATCTCTCCACCCAATCAGCCAGTGGGATATGTGTGCTAATATATTTTGGGATCAGTGCCAAAGCAGCTTCCATGGGCACAATGGTGGCAATTGGGCCCTCGTCCTGTGAAGAAGACAGCCTTTCCATATCCTGCTGACTTTGCAAAGTGTAGGATGGGCTTAAGTCCAAGGTACCCAGTCAAGGAGAGACCACACGCAGTCTTTGATTGTTATTAATTATCTTGTATATTGTATATAGGTTAGCATTAAAGAGTAATGACAGTTCTTGAAGGCACTGATATAAGGCAATGCAATGATTTGTTTAACACAGTGTTGTTGGAAGAGCAAAAGCATGGTTGCATATAACTGACAATACTGTATGCATTGTACCTATTTGTGCAACAGGTGTTATAGTGTGTTATCTATGGTAAAGTAATCAGGGGAAGTACCTTCCTTATGTAAGTGTATGTACTTGTATCCTCTTAGTTCCTGTAAGATATATTCTGCAATTCTCCAAGAAGTGTAAAGCATATTGAGGTATACAAGAAGCTTCCAGCGTGATTTTGATACTCTGATAATAGGTTATGGGCCCAGGCACCCAGCAACACCCAGAGCACCAAGCAAGCACCCAGGCACCCAGAGGCACTGGAAAGAGAATTCTGCAACTCAGTGAGTACATGAATCTGTGAGTTTAGTATGCAAAATACTGAAAGATGGCAAGTGGTTCAGATGTAAAGTTTGCAATAGCAAAGTTGAACAATGCCAATTACCAGCTGTGGAAATGTAAGCTAGAAATTATTCTGAACAAGGATGACTTGTGGCAAGTGCTGAATACATACCCACAGGTGGAGAGATGGAGGACTGGGACAGGAAGGATAGACAGGAAAAATCAATTATAAGTTTATTAGCGGAAGATGACCATCCACATAAGAACAGAGAAAACGGCCAAAGGTACGTGGACTTCGTTACAGAAAGTGCATGAATGTTCAAGCCTCAACAGTAAGCTATTTCTACTATTAAAATTGTATAAGATGAGACTAGAAGAAAGCCAGCAAATGTGTAACTATGTGAAAGCTATGCTAGAGATCACAGAGCAGCTGCGTGCCATCGGAGAGGACATCAAAAATAACTGTTGCCCTCCTCCTCTGCAGCTCATACACAGTGACATATGCGGTCCAATGAAAACTACCACGTCAAGAAGGAACAGATATCTACTGACTTTCATTGATGATTATTCCAGGTACACAACCACTTATCTGATGAAACACAAGAATGAAACATCAGAGAAACTTCAAGAGTTCGTTGCCATGTCTAGCAACAAATTCAAGGCAAACCAGGAATATTACAGACCGACAATAGTGGAGAATACATAAGCAAAGAAGTGGCCTCATACCTGAAGAGACAAGGAATAGTACACCAGACAACCACACCATTCACTCCTGAATAAAACGGTGTAGCAGAAAGGAAATATTGTACTCTTATAGAAATGGCCAGGTGCAGGGGATAAGCAGTCATGACTGCAATCTACCTACAGAATAGACTACCCTCAAGAGCCATTAAAAGTACTCCATTTGAAATGTGGCATGGATCAAAGCCTAGCATAGGGCACATCAGAGTGTTTGGATGTAAAGCATATGCCTGTATTCCAAGCCCATCACCAGAAACACTGATCCCTGAAAGCTGTGAAGTGAATATGCCCAACAGCCCAGAAGAAAAGGTCAACCAAAGTGAACCTTTGCAGGAATCAGAACAAGAGGTAGAACTCACAATGCCTAAATGGAGTTCCCCACAAGATTCTGCTGAACTGTCTGAAGTCAGAAGATCCACTCGGACTACAAAGGGGATACCACCCCGCAAGCTGCCATACACTATCAAAACACACAGCATACTTGAACCAACATCCTGGGAAGACATAGAAAAACTGCCAAAACATGAAGCCAATACATGGTAAAAGGCAGCAGAAGAAGAATTAAAGTCACTTCAAGAAAATAAAACCTGGACATTAAAAGAGCTCCCTCCTAACCACAAAACTATAGGAAGTAAGTGGACTTTCAAAGTAAAGTCAGACACAGAAGGGAATATCCACAAATACAAAACCAGACTAGTTGCCAAGGGTTACTATCAGAAATTCAGTGAAGATTATGATGAAACATTCGCTCCCGTCGTAAAACACTCCACCATCAGAGCACTTCTTAGTGTTGCAGCCATTAGACGTTAAAACTGCTTTCCTATATAGAGGCATTAAGAAAGATCTCTACATGGAACAACCACCAGGGTTTGAGCAAGGAGATAACCTAGTGTGTAAACTTCGGAAGAGTATTTACGGTCTTAAACAACCTGCAAGGATGTGGAATGAGAAAGTGAAGGAAGTGCTTACTAGAGAGGGATTCTTAAGAAGTAAAGCAGACCCCTGTCTCTACTCCAAGAATCAAGAAGACAGGTGGATATACATCCTTATCTATGTTGATTACATTATAACTTGTTTCTAACAAGAAGGGGATTACAATTAGATAGTTCACAAGCTGAAAGAAAACTGTGAAATCAAAGACATAGGAAACATTAGCTACTATCTGGGAATCCAAATAGAGAGAGGAAGAAGATGGAAGTTATCTTCTCAACCAATCTCAGAAAATCTCTGAAATCTTGGAACAATTCCATATGCAAGATGCAAAGGAAGTGAAAACTCCTATGGATCCAGGCTATCTAAAGAGCAATGAAGCAGAAAATTTGATACCCAACAATGACATGTATCGCAAAGCAATCAGTGAGCTGCTATATGTTGCCACTGTGACAAGACCAGACATAGTCGCAGCAGTGGGTATACTATGCAGGAAAGTCTCAGCTCCCTGTCAGCATGACTGGAATGCAGTAAAAAGAGTGATGCAGTACCTCAAAGGAACAATTCAGATGAAGTTACGGTTACCAGCAACATCGGATTCAACACTGGTCGGATATGTGGATGCTGATTGGGCCGGGGACTGTACAGACTGCAAATCCACAAGTGGATTCATCTTCCAATATGGGGAAGGAACCATAAGTTGGTCTAGTCGAAAGCAAATAACTGTCGCTCTATCTTCAACTGAAGCAGAGTACATTGCAGCAGCACACGCTTGTCAAGAAGCGATATGGATTTATCAACTTTTTGTGGACATTTGTGGACATTGGGATAGACATGTCAAAACCAATTCCCATTTTTCAAGACAACCAGGGATGTATAAAACTTATGCAATCAGAAAAGGTAAATCCTAGGACCAAACACATCGACATCAAGTATCACCTATTGAGGGACAATCAAGAGCAAGGTGCTATTGACAATACTGCCCATCAGAGTAGATGATTGCTGATGCACTCACCAAGCCTTTGTTGAAGGATCGTATAATTTCCAGAAGAGGCTGAATATAATTTGACAAAGCGCATGCTGTTGAGAAGGGGTGTTGAAAGAGCAACAGCATGGTTGCATATAAACTGACAATTCTGTATGCATTGTACCTATCTGTGCAGCAGGTTGTTGTTATCTATGGTAAAGTAATCAGAGGCAGTACCTTATGTAAGTGTATGTACCTGTATCCTCTTCCTGTAAGATATGTTCTGCCATTCTCAATGAAGAGTAAAGCATATTGCTCTTTACAAGAAGCTTCCAGCGTGATTTCAATACTCTGATAATAAGTGTTGCTAGGCTTGGACCTGTATTACGAGAGGACAGCTTCTGCTGGAGGGGTGGAGGTTTGCGATGCATCGGGACAGTACTATGATGCTTCTAGGAATAGCCCCATGTTACTATTCTGGGTAACAGGATGTTTCCTTTCTGCAGATGTTGTCCCTGTCCTGACTCTACCAGGAACCTCTCTCTGCACTAATCACTTTCCCTAGCAAGCAGAATTTCTGTTCCTAACATCCGCACTTTCAGGGGCCCCCAAATGATGCTAGTACCCTATTATATAAGTCCCACACCAAGATGGCCACCTGAGATTTTGAGAGATTGCAGCGTTAAATCAGACAGGTGGCTTCTCTGAGACACAGAGAGACTCCATTAAGGAGACAATACCCTAATCTGTAATAATGACACAATGCCGCCTACAAGATGGAGGGGACACTTGCACCTGTCTACAAATTGAAATACAATAATCCATCTACTTGTCACTCCTCCATGCAGTTGCACAGGAAAAAATTCCCCATGGCGCCTGACCTTTCCCTGTACTCAGGACAGTAATTTGTACATTTCACCTTCAGCAACACCTGCTGGTAAAAATAGAATGCCAAGGCATTTATATTTTTGCATGCACATGGATGGGTTTCACAAGATATTGAAAACATTTATAAGATGGGGATTCTACAGTACTCTAGTTCACAAAGGGGTTCAATGAATGAAGCACTAAGCAGGGCCAGATTTATGCACAGTCAATATAAGCCATGGCCTTGGGCGCACATCCTGTTTCCGACTGTCAGTGACACATTAAGCCTACAGACAATACTAGGGACTATTAAAAAAATGTTAGGTGAACCAGGAAGTCCACTCTACACCAACAGCGGTTACCTACAGAAACTAAAATACATAGACCAGTATATAGATATAAAAAGTATACATTTATTGGCACATTTAAAACAGACAATGCAATTACAAAACTACTGCAATAAAAAGGACTACATCCATAACCACTGCCTAAAGAGGCTGTCTACCCACAATTTACCTACTTAACATCAAAAGAAACCACACCAAATAGAGGGGTTAACCGAGGTGTAGATAATATCTTCCCCACTGGTTCACCAATTCCACCCTATGTAGTATACCTCCTGTAGCGGCTGCTAACAGCAATGAAAAGCTAGCTTGTAGTATTCACTATATGTATGGGTGTACTAGGGACTAGTTCTTGACCTTCTGCTTGCTATTGTTGGGAATATCCTGCTCTTTAAAGTAAATGTATTGCTTTCCCCCTCCCCAGTAACAAATGCCTGCCTATCCTTCACTCATGCATGGTCAATGTACCGGTTTCCTTTGAAGATGGCACCATTATGAAATGGCAGAGGCTAAATATAGTGCTACCTAGACACTGTGCATTTAACATATCATGCTGCTTTAGTGCTTCATGGCTGTATAAACAACATCATTTCCTGACAGAAAGATGGAGGGCAAAGATCCTCCCTGTTGCTAAGTATGTTTGTGGGGGTGTATACGAGGCGTTCTGTGCAGCCTACAGTGAACACTTACCCATATATTGGTGTGCGGAGGTGAAACAGGAAGGGTTAAGCAAGCAACAGATCCCTGCAGAAATCTGACTGGAGAGAAAAATGTTTTATTACATTAATTACCTGCAGAGATTGTGAACAGCTGCTTTGTGTAGGCAAACACTGGCATATGGGCTTAGCACTGCTTACCACAAAAGAAACTGTATTTCTGTAAAGCTGTCTTTCTTCCAAATGTGATGTATGTATTTTGCTCTGTACTGGTGCTACATAAATTAAAAGATGTTTTTTTATATAAATTGTTTCAATTGGTGAATAAAAACACAATTACACCAATAAATGTTTGACAACATCATGCTTTAAATGGGTATAGCATAAAGATAGTTAATTTGCAATTACAGCATTTTACAGAGCCAGCTTATAATTGTGTTGTAACAAATATTTAAAAAAAAAAAACACACAAAAGACAAGAAATTATTTTTAAAAAAACAACGCGGTTCAAAATGTGCTGAAAATGCACCCCTGACCTGAAGTGTCTGAATGATGTATTTATAGCCCAATACCTATGCCCACAGAAGGGATTCTGGGAGGCCTTCCTGTAATATTTTGTGCTGAACAAAAAGTGAATGTGACCCCTCACAATAAACTTTTATTTGATTCCATCAGTCTGTTACATATAAATAGCTCCCAACTGTCCCTGATTTTGAGGGACTGTCCCTCATTCAGAACAAAGTCTCTCTGACCCTCTTTCCTCCTCATTTGTCCCTCATTTTCATATGATCTATATAATTGTTTAAAAAAGGCACTAATTATCTATCAAAAAGTATTTTACAGTACTAAACCTTTCATCCAATTTCTAAATTTTGGCATTTGTAAATTCCAAAAGCCAGTATAAAGGAATAGTAGTGGTAAAAAAAGCACTTGTGGGTTTAACCAATCATTTTTTGTACAATTCTCCTTTAATTGTGGGGTGGCAGGGGGTGTGTCCTATGCCTACATACGTTTGCTAGTAGTTGTCCCTCATTAACGTCTCAGAAAGTTGGGAGGTACGCATATACCATTGAACTTGTTTGGTTATATCTGTTCTGTGGACTACAGAATGCCTCCCTCTTATGGTATAGAGAAAAGGAGAATGTGACTTAACATGTTTCCAGTCCTGGGGTGGCAACACTGCTCCTCTATAGATACAGTATGCTGAGTGAACACGGTTTGATCAATGAGGCATTCCCTGCTATTGGCATTTTTTTAGTGCCCATGGAACTCTGGTGAAGGAGTTCCCTGTAACATCACTACTCATATTTGGACTAAATGGGCATAGTATGAAGCAGGAAGATTGTCAGTTTGCAATTACAGCTTCTTACAAAGCCAGCTGAAAATTGTGGTGTGGAAATATTTAAGAAAAAACTAAATTATTAAAACTATACAGTTCAAAATATGGAGTGTCTGGATGATGCCTTGACAATCTTATACCCATGCTCACAAAAGTGATACCTGTGCCAAGGATGGAGACCCATGGGGGCAGCTAGGTGGTACATAAGCCCCCTTGCAGACCTTCCCTCCTGAGCATCAGGCATGCCTAAAGGCCTAATGCCCTCAACATCAGGCTAGGACCCCAATTGCATGGTGCAGCGAGTGTGCAGCCCTCTTCTTAATTGCATATCAGTCTGCTTGGCTTGAGAGGGGTTCCCCACAAAAAATTGGGGTCCCATATCGGACACTAATGCCCAATGATTTCAGGTACTGGGCTTCCTGGTACCCCCAGTGCCCCAGAGGGGGTGTCATCAAGGGGGAAGGGGAGGAGATAGGTTTACCCCCCCTTCTCGGTGAATTGTTTTTAGGAGTACCAAATATGGCCAATGATGTCACACATAATTGCCCGTATTTGGAATACATCAAGATATGATCAATGATGTCACTCCATCTCAGAGTTCCCTTGACATTTAAAACCATGTCCAGGGTGGTCTAACATTTGAAGTTAACTGGAAAGGTAAGAAGTACTTAAAATAACAATATTAATTTATAATTATTTATTTATCCAGATGCACAGTGAACTGGATGGTGGTCTGAGGTACCCATGAACCAGTTTACCAGGGAGGGGGCAACTACCTACTAGATCCCCGTGAGGAGGAAGGTAGGTGGTACATAAGCCCTCTTTATTGGCA
>BLSH010007956.1:343256-359537 GCA_018402905.1 Glandirana rugosa
GAGCCTCGGGCCAGCGTCCAGTGAACACGGAGATTAGTGGGGGGGTCGTGTGGGTGCATACGGAGATTAGGTGTGCTGGGGGGTGATTAGAGGCATACGTGGGTGTGCTGGGGGGGTGATTAGAGGCACAAGTGACCTGCGACCGGGCTCCGAGGAAAGGGCCCTGCCAGGGGGGCCCTTCATGGTTTCTTGCATCGGGGCCCTGAGGGTTCTAGTTACGCCACTGAAGTTGAGTGTATGCGCTCAGCGTCATATCCAGAGGTCGTCTTTGGAAAATAAATGTATGAGTGCTGCCAGCATTGCTGCAGAGGGGTTAGGGGAGGGGGTCAGCCTGTCAGTGCTCAGACGATACGCTGCACACTGCATCAAATTGATCTGCATGGCTCTCATCCCCTAAAGATGATGCACAATAGAGCCCGCAAACAGTTTGCTGAAGACAAGCAGACTAAGGACATGGATAACTGGAACCATGTTCTGTGGTCTGATGAGACCAAGATAAACTTATTCGGTTCAGATGGTGTCAAGCGTGTGTGGCGGCAACCAGGTGAGGAGTACAAAGACAAGTGTGTCTTGCCTACAGTCGAGCATGGTGGTGGGAGTGCCATGGTCTGGGGCTGCATGAGTGCTGCCAGCACTGGGGAGCTACAGTTCATTGGGGCAACCATGAATGCCAACATGTACTGTGACATACTGAAGCAGAGCATGATCCCCTCCCTTCTGAGGCTGGGTCGCAGGGCAGTATTCCAACATGATAATGACCTCAAACACACCTCCAAGATGACCATTGTCTTGGTAAAGAAGCTGAGGGTAAAGATAATGGACTGGCCAAGCATATCTCCAGACCTAAACCCTATTGAGCATCTGAGGGGCATCCTCAAACCAAAGGTGGAGGAGCGCAAGGTCTCTAACATCCACCGGCTCTGTGATGTCACCATGGAGGAGTGGAAGAGAACTCCAATGGCAACCTGTGAAGCTCTGGTCAACTCCATGCCCAAGAGGGTTAAGGCAGTGATGGAAAATAATGGTGGCCACACAAAATATTGACACTTTGGGCCCAATTTGGACATTTACACTTAGGGGTGTACTCACTTTTGTTGCCAGCGGTTTAGACATTAATGACTATGTGTTGAGTTATTTTGAGGGGACAGCAAATTTACACTGTTATACAAGCTGTACACTCACTGCTTTACATTGTAGCAAAGTGTAATTTCTTCAGTGTTGTCACATGAAAAGATATATAAAACTGCTGTAACTGCCACTCACTGGATATTTTCTCTTTTTCGGACCATTCTCTGTTATGATATAGTTATGCATGAAAATTCCTTTAGTTCAGCAGTTTTTGAAATACTCAGACCAGCCCGTCTGGCACCAGCAACCATACCACTTTCAAAATCACTTAAATCCCCTATATTGGCAGCTCCGTGTCCTGCCACAGTGTTAAAAAGACTTAATGAACCAAGGAGTCTCATCCAGGAAGGTTGGGAGGGCTCCAGGGAATTTTCTTAATCCAGAGGCAATGGGTTTTTCAGATTCCTCATCAGTTGGGACCAGGAGCCCTTAGATTTCTTAGAGATTCTGGATGAATGAAATCGCCAATCCAGGGTCTGTGTTTTCTGAATGAGTAGAACACTGATTGTACAGGTGTGAGCTGGGTTTTACTAGGGTTCTGAGCTCCACCCAGGCAGACAGAGAAGGTCTTTGCTAAGGAGTAAGCAGGGGTGCCAATTAACTTTGGAGAAGTTACTTCTCGTTCCTGTGTTACAATGATTCCATTGCCGCGGAAGAGACGTTGAAGTAGGTTGCTGTAGTAACTTGGAATGTATATCAGCACGTCAGCTAAGGGGTAGCTCCACCCTAATTAGGAAGCCCAATCAGGTGACACACGTGTTTAGGAGGAACAGCCTGCTTCGCTGATGTTACACTGCCTGTTTCCCTATATGCCTGGAGGTGGTGAGCAAGCCAGATGGGCTTTTTATGCTTATAATTATTTAGTTTCCTGTAAGTGTTTCGAACATTGGTTTTTAGTAAAATAATAGTAGCAGAGAACACTATATAGTCTCCCATTTATATTACATGTGGTGTGGCCGGGTGACCCGCAAGAGAGCGATGATTTATACAGCAGCATTAGCCCCGATCCAGCCCTGATTGTGGAGCCCACACAGCTGGGATTTCAGTAGAGTGAGGTGTTTGTGAAAGCATTGGAATCGGGAGGTCCATTAACCTCCCTGGTGGTATGATTATGTCAGATTTTTGCATCTAAAAGCGATACATTGTTTTGCATAGAAATATGGCGTTTTATATTGTAGGCCTGTAATTCTTAGGAATAACTCATTTAAATCTGTCCAAACAAGAGTCTAGTAGACATCCCAGGGATGATAAAGTTTGAAACAAGAAATCATAAATTATAATATAATAAATAACTATAAATAATTATCAAAAATAATAATATAATAGTAATAAAATTTATTCAATAATGTAATTAAATCAAAAACACTGAAATGTGCTCATTTGCAGAATTGTCGCTGTCGTCACTTTCAGTGTCTGATGATAAATTTCCCCAAAAATCAGTATCACTCAATTCTGCAAATGATTCTTATTTACTATCGCTGTTTTCTAGCTGATAAAAAAACACTTTTGACGTAAAGGGACACTTTTTGGTTGCCATGGACGTTCTCAAGTTTCCAGGCAGAAAGAATGGCATATATAATATAAAAGGGCATGCAGGGCACTGGGCAAACCACTAGGGACAATAGGGATGTGAAATGATTTGATACAGTAATGTAATCTTACAGATTACAGTGTACTGTATGTTTACTATGTGTTTCATATTTTGAATTTGCCGCCGGTCTCCGCCCCCGTGCGACGCGACGCTCGCAGGGAACGGAGCCTGGCACACAGAGGCATTGGACACAGCCCGTAGACACAGCGGGGGGACATCCCTGGATCCAGGGGACAAGGTGAGTAATGCTGCCTGGATCCAGCGATGCGATCCTGAGTGTGACTCGGGGTTACCGCTCTTGGTACAGAAAATTCACCCTGAGCCACACTTGGGAATACCGCCAGGGGGGTTAAGAGATTGGTGTGTCTATGCCCTATAACATTGGCAGTGAGGTGAGCAGGTTTTTCACCTGGTGGTGGGATATCACAACAAAAGGAAGATCATTTTGCTCATCAATTCGGAGTATTTATTCACTGGACACATAGATTTTTATTTATTTTTTAAATTTTGTCTTTTATCTTTCTTTTTTGTTTTTTGCATTGGTCTTATTTTGATGAACACTATAGGGTTTTTTTTTTTTTTAATTTTCTGTTTATGTTTTGGAAAGATTTTCTTACCAAGTTATATGATAATTTTGCATTCACATTTAAAGTAGTGCTGCACCATTTATCACATTTTATTCTCATAAGTCTAAGTGAATCACTTATTGGTGTAGCTGCAACTGGTATAAATTTCTGTTTTTTTTATATGTAGCCCTGCACCGTTTATCACACTTTAATCAAAACGCTTTTATTGGATTTTTTCTTGATTTGTTTGTACTGTTACAAAAAATTGGCTATGCACAAGTACAAGTCAATCACATGACAGGTACAAACAGCCATACATGAGGGTGAGTTAAACAGTTATCCATCATTAGATACATATAACAGTACAATTCAAAAATACAGAAGAACCTGCTCCCTAGACCAAATATTATAATCAGCATTATACACTTTGTCCGCTATCGGATTCCTGCAGGTCAAGTGCGTAATTGGCAAACACACAAAAAAAAAAAACATAAAAAAGAAAAAACAAAACCAATGACCGGTGTCTCCCTCCCCCCGTCAACCCCTCGGAGCTATAGTTTCAGAAGCCTGTCCAGCACCAGCTGCAATGGGGCAAGACAGGGATTATCGAGCCATGGTTGCCATATAAGTTCCCTGAGAAGAATAGAGTTTATATAGGTAATACATTGTTTCCCAGTTGGCACCGTAGATGCCATCAAGTACCTTGCTATGAGCTTCCTTGCTAAGTAGAGTAATCTAGTTATCATAATGTACATTCCCTTTGGATACATCTCTTCATCCAGGGCTCCTAATAGGCACACTAGCGGTATCTGGGATATAGGCGTCTGGATCAAATCAGAGATATATCCCAGAATCTCAGTCCAATAGCGATGGAGCTTTGGGCAGTGCCATTGCATATGTATGAGATCTCCCTGGTGTACCTTACATTTTGGGCATAGAGGCAAATCTCTCCTTCCCCAGGCATGCAACTGGACATCCATCAACAGAGGAGATGTAGCCACATCCAGTGTATGTGTTTGACCCTGTATCTGCAGTGCATGTCTAACCTGGAGGAACTTATAGAATCTCCTCGACGAGAGACCAGATTCTGTACATAGTTGTTCATAGGATTTTAGGACCGTCCCCAAATATATTTGCAGGAACAACCAAATCCCATTTTGACTCCATGTTGAGAACCCCTTCAGTTTAAGTAATTTGGGGTATCTAGGGTTGTTCCATAGGGGTGTAAATACAAGCGGGCCGTCAAGAGACAGAGCCTCCCTAAATGCCCTCCATACCCTCTTCGGGAGATCAGCTGTTGGGGAAGACGAGAGGATGCTCGTCCATTTCCATATGAGAGGCCGCCTTTAGGACAGGGTTGGAAATAGTTATTAGTGTCACTATGGGATACCCTACATTTTCTTCACCCCATCCCACCATCTGCTGTATCTGGGAGGCCAAAAAATACATTTTAGAGTGTGGGACTGCCAGTCCCCCCCTATCCTTTCCATATTGCAGGGTAGATAAGCTAATCCTAGCTTTCTTCCGTCGCCATATGAGATTGCGCATCTGTGAGTCTATTCTTTTAAACCACCTGTTAGAAATCCACATGGGTGAGTTGTGAAAAATGTATAGCAGTTGAGGGGCCCAGATCATTTTCACTAAGTTTACCCGACCTAACACCGAGAGAGGGAGCTTACACCAACTGAGACATTTTTCCCGTTGTTTATCAAGTAGGGGGCCTAAATTTAACTGGAGGTAATTATTGGGCTCAGGGGAGACCACCAACCCCAGGTACTTAAAGGACTGTGCAATAGCAATTTGGGCCGATTCAGCTGGTAGGGGTGCCTTTAATGGGTCCAGTGGCATGAGGATTGATTTAGACCAATTGACAGTGAAGCCCGAGAACTTACCAAACTCAACAATAGTCACCATTAAATTCTGTAGAGATACAGCCATGTCCCCCAAGTATAGTAGGGCATCGTCTGCATATATATGATATCTTTTCCTCTGAGTGTCCCCTACAGAATTCCATAATTGTAGAACCATTACAAATTAGGATTGCTAGTGGCTCCACTGCCAATGCAAACGATTATGGTGACAGTGGACTGGACACCCTTGTCGGGTGCCCCTGTATAATGAGAAAGATGAAGAGAGACTATTGTTAATAAGGAGCCTAGCTCTAGGTATCGAATATAGGACCCTCACCCACTGAATAAAGTTATCCCTTAAGCCAAACCTGTTCAGGATCTCCAGGAGGTAGGGCCATTCAACACTATCAAAAGCTTTAGCAGCATCCAAGGACTCAATGGCCCTACCTCCAAGATCCTCCACTGGGATCTGTATATTCAAGAAAAGTCTCTAAATATTATCTGCAGTGGAGCAGTTGGGGATAAATCCAGATTGGTCCCTATGGACCAATCCGCTAATTACCTTTGACAGTCTGGTGGAGAGCACCCTGGCCAGAAGCTTAACGTCAAGATTCAACAAGGAGATAGGACAATATGAATCTGGCAGGAGTATATCCTAGTTTGGGAGAACTACGATAATAGCCTCTTGCATGCTGTCAGGTAGGGAGCCCTTTTCAAATGCTTCAGTTATAGCCTGCAGTATTGGTGGCAGGAGAATGTCGCCATATCAGTAGTATACCTCCACAGGGAGGCTATCAGAGCCCGGGGATTTATGGTGAGGAGCCTCCGCCAAGGCTTCGGATAGCTCCTCCAGTGTAATTGGAGAATTTAGGGAAATCTTTTCCTCCTCAGATATCCGAGGGAACGGACAATTTTGTAAGAACAGTGTGAGTTCATCAGGGTCATACCTAATTTTGGATGCAAATAAATCAGTGTAGAAATGATGAAAGTCATCAACTATGTCTGAGGTTACAGTGTGAATCTCCCCTGATAATGATCGAATACCAGTGATTGAAGAAGTATCATGCTGTTCCCTCGCTACCAGTACTAATAAGTGTCCAGTGTTTTCACCCTCCTCAAAATATCCCTGTTGCAGAAAATATCTCCTCTTCTCTGCAGCTGACATAACAATAGAATTATATAAGGATTGAGCCTCGTGCCATGCTTCTTGGTTAGATGGAGTAGGGTCGGTTATCACCGCCTGCTCCCTAAGCTGCATCTCTTTGCGGATCCTATCCTCCCATTCCTCTGTCCTCCGTTTAATGCCTGTGATCTCTCTGATAAGGTAGCCCCTTAGAAATGCCTAGAGGGAGTCCCACACGACAGCAGTACAAGCTGTTCTCCTATTAAGTTGGGGGAACTCCGTCAACGCCTCCCGTACACCATCCGGAGAAGGAAACAAAGTCAGCCAAAAGGTATTTATTCGCAATAGTGGCCAGTAAATTGGCATTGTTACTTCCATGTGCACCCAAAATGGGGAATGATCCGATATCAACTGAGGCTCATACCCAGCATCCAGTACTCGCTGCATAGTAGCCTCATTCCCCAGACCTAAGTCAATACGCGAAAGACCACCATATGTGGCAGAGTGGCAGGAGTAGCATTTCTCCTTAGGATGCCTCTCCCTCCACACATCATGGAGTCTCAATTCAGACAACAGGGTTGCAAAAACAGTCTTACCAGGGGCCGTCCTCGCAGGACGTAGATTTAGGGACATTCTATCTAAATGTGGGTATAATGTATTATTGAAATCTCCCAGGGCCAGTACTGGCACATTGGGGTGTAGAGCCATAAACTGTGCTAAGTTCTTGATAGGCTCCACAGAGAAGAGAGGGGGAACATACATTGCTGCAATCAGGCATCAGAAATCATTAAGTGTACACAGTAAAAATATAAATCTGCCCTCTCTTTCAACCTGCTGCTGGATGCACTGAAAGGAAATAGTATTGGGTATCAGTAAGCTGACCCCTCTGGAGTAGGAGGAGTGTGTAGAGTGGAACTGTATCTGAAATGTGCGTTATTTGAGCAGGTGGACAGAGTCTGTTTGCAGACACGTCTCTTGGAGACAGATCAGGTGGGGACTTAATCTAGCAAAATACTTAAATATCGCACCCCGCTTCACCTTGTCTCCCAGTCCCCTTACATTCTAGGATAAAAACATTAGTCCTTTCAACACATTATGCACCATTGTAAATATAGAGAGAGGGGGAGGTGCGGGCTACCGCCTCCCCTGTACCAGTATAGATACTTCCTACTTATAACCATCGCAGCCCTGGAAAAAAATGATTGCATATAACATGTGTCCATAGCTTTCAAGTTCACCCATAGAACTATAGGAAAAGTGCTAGTGCGCCCTCTATCGGGGATCGGAGCTATGGTCAATAGTACATTCAGAACAAAATGTTTCACCGTCAGCGCAAGAGGGGCAAGGGGGAGAGAAAAGAGGGACACCATCTGTACATAGTCACAGTCATTATAATTTCTGGCCAACTGGGCCCAGTAAAACAAACAATAATCATCCACTTTCAGAGAGGGGGGTAAGACCGCGTAGGACCCTGCTGGGGGGGCACATAGGTAGCCCTGCAGGCCTGAGAACATCAAGGAGTAACCATTTGTAGGGCTGTAATGCCGTTGGTCTGGGTACCCAAATCCAGGCAAAAGAAGGAACAACAAGGATGTAAGACCAATTAAACTTTTCATTTGTTGTCGCAATTCAGCTTACTACAAGGTGAGAATTCCTTGTTACAAGAGCCAACTCCGCTGACTGCAACAAGTCATCAAGGCACCCAATGTGTAATGGAAGAGCCGGAGAATTTCTTGCTGCTCCTAGGGAGGATGTTGCGCCAACTGTTGTCCTTCTCTATCAAACCAGTGCATGGCTGCGGCGGCGTTATAAAAAAAGTGTGAGTTGCCGTTGGTAATGACCTTCAATTTGGCAGGATACAACATGAAGTATTGTGAGCCCGTAATCTTTTCTTTATATCCAGAAATTTGGAGCGTTGCCGTTGTACCTCTGTGGAGAAGTCCGGGAATATGGAAACTTTGGCTTTGTCAATTTTAAGGGCCCCTGCTGCTCTAGTTCGGGATGGCATCTCAGTCCCTATAGTTTAGTCTGGACAGTGCAGGATGGCGGTGCTTTTAGAAGGATTCTGCAGGATTCACAGGGGATCTTGCCCCAATGCGTCTTACTGCATGCCGTGCTCAGCCACGCCCCCCTGTTTATCACATTTTATTAATATCATGCTTCCTTCCCTTCAAAATCTGATTCCAGCAGTGCACAGAACTGACGGAAACTAATAGGACCCAGGTATACCCATCTATAGTCTGGAGAAGTCTGTTCAGAAGCGGTCTTCATGGAAGAAGTGCAGCCAAAAAAACACACCTCCGACGTGGAAACATGGCTAAGTGGCTCAAACATAGGCATGCGCACATAGGGTGGCAGGTGTGCCTGGGCACACCCTAATCACCCTGTACTGTGCAGATTCCCCCTGCTGCCTGGCTGCAGAGAAAGGGACCAGGGGATCTCTGTCCTCAGTTCCTTTCTCTGTCTCAAAAGTGAGACATCAGGGGTCTGTTTAGACCCCTGATATTTCATCAAAGGCCCCCAGCAGGGCTCCTAAATAAAATTGTAAAAAAAAATAATAAAATATAATATTGTAGAAAATAATAAAAAAACTAAATTGTAAAAAAAAAAAAAAAAATAAACTACTGACATTGATCTCTGCTCTTCTGACATATATATACACACACTCGTGTTTGTTTGTGCTTTGTGTTGCACACCCTAATGCAATAGGCCGCGCACACCTATGGGCTCAAATATGCATAAAAAACATAGGAACTGGGGTGCAGAAAAATGGCAGCAGGTGCTCTGAGCTGACGAGTCAAAATTTGAAATATTTGGCTGTAATAGGAGGCAGTTTGTTCACCTAAGGGCTGGATAGTGGTACAATAATGAGTGTCTACAGACAACAGTGAAGCATTGTGGAAGTCCCTTGCAAATTTGGGGCTGCATTTCTGTAAATGAAGTTGCAGATTTTGTCGGGATCAATGATGTCCTCAACTCTGAGAAGTAACGGCAGACACTTATCCATCATGCCATACCATCAAGGAGTATGTGATTGGCCCCACATTTATTCTGCAGCAGAACAATGACCCCAAACATACAGCCAATGTCATTAAGAATTATCTTCAGCTCAAAGAAGAACAAGGAGTCCTGGTTTGGCCCCCACAGAGCCCTGATCTCAACATCAACCAGTCTGTCTGGGATTACATGAAGAGACAGAAGGATTTGAGGCAGCCTACATCCATAGAAGATCTGTGGTTTGCTCCAAGATGTTTGGAACAACCTACCTGCCAAGTTCTTTCAAAAACTGTGTGCAAGTGTACCTAAAAGAATTGATGCTAGAAGAAAGCAAAGGGTGATCACAACAAATATTGATGAGATTTGGATTTCTCTTCTGTTCATTTACTGTAAAGTGATTTTAAATATCATTTTTTTTCTTTAAAATAACAAACATGTCATACGTGCCTGCTCTGTGCAAAACTATCCTCCCCTTCTTGCCGCCGAGTCCCCAACCAGTGCTCCTTGGTCCTCCCCCTTACCGAGTGCCCCCGTAACAAGCTGCTTGCTATGGGGGCACTCATGCGGGCTCACTTCCCAGTCTTAGTCCATAGGGTTCAATATTGAGTGGGCCCACCCTTTGCAGCTATAACAGCTTCAACTCTTCTTGGAAGCAGTCCACAAGGTTTAGGAGTGTGTCCATGGGAATGTTTGACCATCCTTCCAGAAGGGCATTTGTGATGTCAGACACTGATGTTGGATGAGAAGGCCTGGCTCGCAGTCTCCACTCTAATTCATCCCAAAGGTGTTCTGTTGGGTTGAGGTGCAGGCCAGTCAAGTTCCTCCACCTCAAACTCACTCATCCAGGTCTTTACGGACCTTGCTTGGGTGGGCCAACTTAATATTGATCAATAAAAAATGTCAGCGCCAAGTCTCCCTCAAACTGACCTTGGAGTACTCCCTTCCCTTCAATCATTTGCAATGGTGGGAGTGGATCGCTATCCCTGATCATATCTAGAGGGTATTCCCTCCCCTGTCTTGGTACAGTTTGCTCCCAGCTTGGGGTGCCGAGATTAGGAGAGATGGTACCCAAAACGGAGGAGCTTTCCCCCAAGTTCTTTTGCCTCTCCTTCCTTTTTTTCACATGGGAAAGTCTGGTAGGTTAACGGTTAGTTACCCTCCCTATTTAATATTAGGGGTTGCTTAGTCCTATCTCACCGATCTACGTAGTAGGCATATGAAACACCAAAGGGGAGTCAAGGCTCTGGTACTCCCATCTTCTTTCATCTTTATCCTTTATCCCTCATCCCTTGCTCTTTTTTCTTCCTTTTTCTTTTTTCTTTTTTTCTTTGCTCTCCTCTCGCTGATGTTTTTTCTGTTGCTATATGTAATTCATTTATAGGAGAACAATAGGTTATCGAAATGAAGATTATCATACAATGTAAATTGTGAAGTTGGATTTAAGACTTTGTTTATAATATACAATGTCTATGTGCGATATATCATCTGTTCTAATTTATAAACTCAATAAACACATTGAAAATAAAAAATGTCAGCGCCAAAGGATTAAAATAAATGCAGTAGTCACAAATTGTTGCAATCAGCTGCAGTGATAAACTTGCCAATATAGCAAATGCACAGATAGATAATAATAATTACTCCACGCTAATATATGTGACCATAATCTTATAACTTCATAAACCAAAGTCCATAAACACAGTCCCAATTCATGTGAAATAAAGTGCTCAGTGCCAGCGAGTGAGTCCTAGAGGGTAAAGGTGCTATAGATGTGCTATAGATCTGCTCGGACTAGGTGCCACACATAGATGTGCACTCACCCCAATTCAATGACCCACTATCTCTAGTGTGGTCAGATTCATAACCTCTCTAGGTCTCTGGAAGCTGTCAACTGCTGGATGGGAACTTCATCACCAGGATGACATGTATAACAGAACAGAAGACCTCATAGCGCAATAACATTCAGAGTAGAAATTTATTAAAACCTATTAAAAATGTAATAAAAAACACTCACATGATATTGTGCCTCAACATCCTTGCACCCGTCGTGTATAATGGATGGTTTCTATGGGGAAATCGGCCCTGGGTAGTGTGTGCCAACTTAAAAGCCAGTTTGGCTCGATCCCCTGTACCTCTCAGGCTTGATCGCGTCACTGCGACACCTTCGCCCACGTCTGGTACAGGGGATCAAGCCGAGCCGGCTTTTAAGACGGCACACACCACCCAGGGCCGATTTCCCCATAGAAATCATTCGTTATACAGGCCGGGTGCCAAGATGTTCAGGAGAATAAGAGACTGTCACTGCTCCACTTTTCTTTGTTTTATGAAACATATTTGTATTCATATGTCAACTATTGTAACTGTGAACATGCATGCAATTATTTGTACAACAGCTTCAAAGTACAGTTTAAACATATGCATATACAGTATATATATATATATATATAAATAAATATATATGTACACAGTGTATATATACAGTATACAGTTAGGGTTGAGCGAATCCGAACTGTAAAGTTCGGGTTCGTACCGGACTTTAGGGTGTCCGTGTCTCAAACCTGAGCCCGGACGTTTGAGAAAAAGTCCGGGTTCGGGGTTTGGGTATTTTTTCTCGCCTTTTGAATAGCTGCAGGGTAGCCAATCAACAAGCTTTTCACTCGTTTGCCCTTAGAAGCCATCAAAGCCATGCCTACTAATGGCATGACTGTGATTGGCAAGTGCATCATGTGACCCAGCCTCGATGTGAGCTGGAGTCACGTAGCGCTGCATGTCACATGCTCTGGGGCTAGTGTAGGGAGAGGATGCTGCCGCCGCTGTGAGGGACAGATTACCGTTATAAAATCATCTCATACTGGTATAGGGAGAGGTTCCTGCTGCTGGTGTGTGGGACAGATTAGCGTTATAAAATCATCTCATAGTGCTATAGGGAGAGGTTCCTACTGCTGCTGTGAGGAACAGATTAGCGTTATAAAATCATCTCATACTGGTATAGGGAGAGGTTCCTGCTGCTGGTGTGAGGGACAGATTACAGTTATAAAATCATCTCATACTGGTGTAGGGAGAGGTTCCTGCTGCTGGTGGAAGGGACAGATTAGCAGAAGCCAGAAATTTGTGCTAAATAGTACATTTGCTTCCAGAATGAGGAGAGCGTCAAATAAGGGATGTGGTCGTGGTGCTGCTGGTGCTGCTGGTGTTGGTGGTGTTGGTGAAGCTCCTGTTGCAAGGAGAGGACATGGTCGATCTGTGCCAGCTACACGCACAAGTGAAACACCTTCTTCAGGTGCGAGTAGCCGACAGAACCTTCAACGTTATATGGTAGGCCCGAATGCCGCTCAACGAATGGTGAGGCCAGAACAAGTACAGGCGATAGTAGATCGGGTGGCAGACAATGCCTCCAGTTCTTTTACATTGTCTCCCACCTGGTCCCTTGCTGAAAGCTTAGAGTTGGCACCTGAACCCCATGGCCATCTGTCTTTCACCTCAGCCCCTTGTAAATCAGCTAAGCAGTCTGAGCCCCAAGTCATGCATCAGTCTCTTATGTTTTTTGATCACTCGGCTTGTGTGCATTCCGTGGGCCATCCACATAGCCCTGCCCCAGAAGTGGAAGACATTGAGTGCACCGATGCCCAACCACATCTGTTTCAGGATGAGGACATGGAAACACCACCGCAGCACATCTCTGATGATGACGAAACTGCTGCAGCTTTCTACAGTGTGCAGAATGACAAGGAGGGTAGTGGTGAAGAGTGGGTGGAAGATGATGGGGAGGATGATGAGGTCCTAGACCCCACATGGAATGAAGGTCATGCGAGTGACATGTGCAGTTTGGAGGAAGAGGTGGTGGTCGCACAGAGGCACCAGCACAGCAAAAGAGGAAGCAGGTTGCAAAAGCGGAGCAACCGTCCCCTAGACAGTACGCCTGCTACTACCCACCGCACCCAGGCACCTAGCACACCAAAGGCTGCTCAAAGGAGTTCCCTGGCATGGCACTTCTTCAGACAATGTGCTGACGACAAGACACGAGTGGTTTGCACGCTGTGCAATCAGAGCCTGAAGCGAGGCATAAATGTTCTAAACCTGAGCACAACCTGCATGACCAGGCATCTACATGCAAAGCATGAGCTGCAGTGGAATAAGCACCTCAAAATCCAAGAAAGGTCTCGGTCTCCTCCTGCTTCCTCTTCTGCTGCTGCCTCGGCCTCTTCCTCCACCTCTACAGTGCCAGTGTCACCTGCCACCCAGCAAACAGACGATGTGACAGCAACGCCACCATGCCCGCCACCATCCCCAAGCATTTCCACACCATGGTCCCATGAAAGCTTACAGCTGTTCATCTCCCAAACACTGGAGAGAAAGAGGAAGTACCCCCTACCCACTCGCGATCCCGTGTCCTGAATGCCAGCATTTCAAAATTCCTGGCCTTTGAAATGCTGTCATTCCGTCTGGTGGACACGGACAATTTTAAAAACCTGATGGCGGTGGCTGTCCCACAGTACGTGGTTCCCAGCCGCCACTACTTTTCCAGGCGAGCCATCCCTTCCCTGCACAAACAAGTCGGGGACAAGATCAAGTGTGCTCTGCGCAACGCCATCTGTGGCAAGGTCCACGTAACCACTGATACGTGGACCAGTAAGCATGGGCAGGGACGCTATATCTCGCTAACTGCACACTGGGCAAATGTAGTGGCGGGTGGGCCTGAGGCGGATAGCAGTTTGGCGCATGTCCTTCTGCCACCGAGGATTGCAGGGCATTTCTCTTTGCCTCCTGTTGCCTCCTCCTCCTACTCCGCTTCCTCCTCCTCTACCACCTCCTCATCCGGTCAGCGTAACACCTTCACCACCAACTTCAGCACATCCAGGCGGAAACGACAGCAGGCTGTTTTAAAACTGATATGTTTGGGGTATAAACCCCACACTGCGCAGGAGCTGTAGACGGGCATTGAACAACAGACCGATGAGTGGTTGTTGCCACTGAGCCTCAAGCCCAGCCTGGTGGTGTGAAAATCTCGAAATCTCGTAGCAGCTCTGGGCCTAGCCGGTTTGACACACATCCCTTGCCTGGCGCATGTGCTGAATTTGGTGGTGCAGAAATTTCTAAAAAACTACCCGGATATGCCAGAGCTGCTGCAGAAAGTGTGGGCTGTCTGTGCACGTTCTCACCCTGCTGCTGCTCGCCTGTCTGCACTGCAGCAGAACTTCGGCCTTCCCGCTCACCGCCTCCCATGCGACGTGCCCACAAGGTGGAACACCACCTTGCACATGCTGGAGAGACTGTGCGAGCAGCACCAGGCAATAGTGGAGTTTCAGCTGCAGCATGCACAGGTCAGTCGCTCTGCGGAACAGCACCGCTTCACCACCAACGAGTGGGCCTCCATGCGAGACCTGTGTACCATATTGCAGTGTTTCGAGTACTCCACCAACATGGCCAGTGCCGATGACGCTGTTCTCAGCGTTACTATCCCACTTCTATGTCTCCTTGAAAAAACACTTCGGGCGATGATGGAAGAGGATGTGGCACAGGAGGAAGAGGAGGAGGAAGAGAGGTCATTTCCACGGTTATCAGGCCAGTCATTTACAAGTGGCTTGGAGGGTGGGTTCCTGCACCAGCATAGGCCAGGTAAAAAAATTTCAAGCCAGTGCACAGTTCTGGAGGATGAGGAGGACGAGGATGATGAGGATTAGGAGGAGGAGGAACCGTGTTCACAGCAGGGTGGCACCCAACTCAGCTCGTGGGCATCACTGGATCATGGCTGGGGGGATACGGAGGACAAAGATGATACACAGCTTGTCTTTGCCTCTGGGCAGCCTGGCATACATGAGCGATTACATGCTGCAGTGCCTGCGCAACGACAGCCGAGTTGCCCACATTGTAACTTGTGCTGATTACTGGGTGGCCACCCTGCTGGAACCCCATTACAAGGACAACGTGCTGTCCTTAATTCCCTCACTGGAGCGCGATCGGAAGATGCGCGACTATGAGCGCACGCTGGTAGATGCGCTGCTGAGGGGGCTCAGTGGAAGCACAAGGCGAAAGCAGAGGAGGAGGAAGAGGTCGCCAACGCAGCTGTGTTACCGCCAGCACCTCAGAAAGCAAGGTTAGCATGGCCGAAATGTGGAAAAGCTTTGTCAGCAGCCCGCCACAACAAACAGCACCACCAGCTGATAGGCAATGTCTTAGCAGGAGGCAGCATTTCAGCAACATGGTGGAACAGTATGTGCGCACACACCTACATGTACTGACTGATGGGTCTGCCCAATTCAACTTCTGGGTCTCCAAATTGGGCACATGGCCTGAGCTTGCCCTTTATGCCTTGGAGGTGCTGGCCTGCCCTGCAGCCAGTGTATTGTCTGAAGGTGTGTTTAGCATGGCAGGGGGTGTTATCACAGACAAGCGCAACCGCCTGTCCGCAGCCAACGTAGACAAGCTAACCTTTATTAAAATGATGCAAGCATGGATCCCACAAGACTTGTCTGTACCATATGCAGAATAGCCATTTATACCGACCTCACACAGCCATTGGTATACTTAAGTGAACGTATCCTTTTTTTTTAATATGTCTTAATATTTTGGGGGCTACCCCAATTAGAAAAAAAAAACAAACCAACAAAAAACAGTGTTGGCTACCTCCTCCACCGCCACTTCCACCCCCTACACCGCCACGGTCACCGCCTCCTCAACCTCCTACTCCACATCCACCTCCTCCTCCATTTTTTATTTTTTTATGTGATTTTAAGTTATTTCCTTATCCACATTTGTTTGCAGGGCACTTGTCCTACTCTTACTCCCATTTTGCTTCCTTTTGCGGCCCTCTAGCCCTTTCCAGGACTTTTTTAGAGCCATTTTTGTGGCCAAAAGTTCGGGTCACCATTGACTTCAATGGGGTTCGGGGTCAAGTTCGGGTCAAGTTCGGGGCTGAACTCAAACTTTTTTGCGAAGTTCGGCCGAACCCGCCGAACCCGAACATCCAGGTGTCCGCTCAACTCTATATACAGTGTATATATACAGTGTATATATATATATATATATATA
>BLSH010007967.1:14763-42912 GCA_018402905.1 Glandirana rugosa
CGATATATAGAAACCATTTTTATTGGGTTTAATGACATATAATAAACCAGAAACACTTTCAATATCTCAGATGTTAGATACCACGGTTAGTGACTTTTAACTAGTGTGGACTACGTGACTATCGGATAGAGTAAAGAACTCCGGGATTGTTCTGTCTTTTCATGTTTATGGGGGGTTTCCGGGGGAAAAACCTTTCATCTGTCAGGTTGCATAAATCATTCTCCGTACCGCTCAAAAAACTTCAACAGTAAAAAAGGGTGTTAAGAAACCGCACGCTCACAGTGCGCGTTATCGCAGCCGCCGTCGTATGACGGCGATTTGCGATAACGAACCACCTTGTCGCCGTCAACCTGCGGTTGGCGGTCGGCAAGTGGTTAATATGACAATTTTGTGAAAAAAAACTGAAAAAAAAAATCTTCATTTTGCAAAGAATTGTGGGAAAAAATGACAACTTCAAAAAACTCGCCATGCCTCTTACTAAATACGTTGGACTGTCTACTTTCCAAAAAGGGGGCCTTTGGGGGGTATTTGTACTTTTCTGTCTTGTTAGGGCCTCAAGAAATGAGATAGGCTATCAGTGCATCAGGTGTGATCAATTTTCAGTGATTGGCACCATAGATTGTAGACTCTATAACTTTCACAAAGACCAAATAATATACAGTAATTTGGGTTATTTTTACCAAAGATATATAGCAGTATAAATTTTGGTCAAAATGTATGAAGAAAAATTACTAATTTGCAAAATGTTATAACAGAAATAAAGAAAAATGCATTTTTTTACAAAATTTTCTGTATTTTTCCATTCATTGCTCAAAAAATAAACACCCCAATGGTGATTAAATACCACCAAAAGAAAGCTCTATTTGTGTGAAAAAAAGGATGAAAATTTCATATGGGTACAGTGTAGTATGTCTGAGTAATTGTCATTCAAAATGTGAGAGCACTGAAAGCTGAAAATTGGTCTGGTTAGGAAGGGGGTTTAAGTGCCCAGCGGTCAAGTGGTTAAAGAGAAAGGTTTTCAGGGATTGTCTAAAGATGGATATATTAGAAGACAGTCGGACTGATTGGGGTAGGGAGTTCCAAAGAATGGGGGAAGCTCTCGAGAAATTATGGAGATGAGCATGGGAGGAGGTGACAAGGGAGCTAGAGAGCAGGAGGTCTTGGGAGGACCGAAGAGGGCAGCTTGGTTGGTATTTTGAGACTAGGTTAGAGATGTAGTTGGGGGCAGAGTTGTGGATGGCTTTGTAAATTATTGTTAGTACTTTGAATTTTATACGTTGGGTGAGTGGAAGCCAGTGGAGAGATTGGCAGAGAGGGGTGGAGGACACTGAGCGGTTGGCAAGGTAGATAAGTCTTGCAGCAGCATTCATTATTGACTGAAGGGGGGATAATGTATGCAAAGGTAATCCAATGAGTAGAGAGTTGCAGTAGTCGAGGCTAGAGATAACCAGAGAGTGAATTAGAAGCTCGGTGGTGTCATTGGTTAAAAAGGGGCGTATTCTAGAGATGTTGCATAGGCTGAGGCGGCATGATTTGAACAGGGATTGGATGTGGTCCAGGGTAGGATAGCTTCCTTAAAGATGATGGTTCTCCCCCAGATCCTGCATATCTTTAGAGTACTACCACTACCTATCCAAAATAGATATCTCAACTCCCTGTCGAGTCTCATAAAGAAATGTCTCTGGAATGGAAAAAGAGCCAGATGTACATATGCAACCATGATATTATATAAAAGATGCAGCGGGGCAGGTATGATAGACATCAAAGACTATTATTGGGCTGTAAGGTTAGAACAAATTTATCACTGGCTAGTGAATACAGAAAAACCAATATGGATTGCAATAGAAACAGCCATGCAACCAACAGACGATCTCAAGACATTACTGATGAGCGACCAATGGAAGAAATGGAACATACTCAAATTCTCACCGACAATACAAGCTTCCATTTTAGACTGGCATCACCTATTAAAACAAACAACAAAATCCACAAAACCTATAAAACACAAATTCACGTTGCATGTTGAGGCATGGATTCCCTCCCTATCCACGGCACACCTTAGAAATCACGGCATACTCCAGGTAAGAGATCTCATGCAGGACGGTAAACCTTACAGCTTACATCACCTGACAGCAAAATACCAGCTTAACATGATAGCCCAATTTACTTATGCACGTATCCTACATTTCCTGAAGAAACATCCTGTTCCACGGCTAGAAATACCTGCCTACGCATGGGGATATTACTACTCCACTGCCAAACTAAAAGCTAAAGGCATCACACACTTTTGCAACAGCCTACAAAACAAAGTAGAATTTTAAAAAACCTTAGCCACTACCACATGGGAAACAGAACTCGGAGCCTCATCCCCCCTAGATAAATGGAAAGCAGCATACAAAGAAATACACAAAGCTACCCACTGTGTCAATTATTGGGAAATTTCGTTCAATATTGCCAACAGATGGCACCTAACACCCTATAGGATGGACAAAATCTACCCTAACACCTCCCCATTATGCTGGAAGGGCTGCGGGCAGATTGGAAACATCCTACATGCCTTCTGGAAATGCCCACATCTCACTAGTTTCTGGAATCACATATTCAAAATTCTGTCCATGCTCACAGGTTGTATTAAACCACCCTGTCCAGAGCTAGCCATGCATCACATAGGAATAGGCCTGTATCCACACCAATTCAGACAACCAATCACACACATACTATTAGCAGCAGGTACACTTATACTAAAAACATGGATATCCAACACCCCACCGCATACAACCGAAATTCTGCAAATAGTACAAACAAACTACTACTACGAGCAAGCTTTAGCCATGAACACACTCCATAGAGCATCATTCAGCCGAAATTGGTCTATATGGACTGATAAATACAAGACCCTTTAAATTTATCAACTAACTATTGAACATTGTCATTAAACCACACACTATTGCTACTGGAAAATGTTAAAATTCTTTCATGTATCTCATTTTTCTTCTGTCAGTTGAATCACACAAAATGCCTCTACTACTCAAGATGCTGTAATGTACCTTACCTATTTCTCTGTACTTTACCCTCAAACTTAATAAAAAAAACTTTAATGACGAAAATAAATAATCCTTCAAAACTTACATCTTAAGCAAAATAATACACTTAAAGGAGCAATCCAGCCCTAGAGCAATGTAGACATTAAGGTTTTTTTTTACAAGACCCTTTCACTTATTGGGATATGTTTTTATCAAAAACATGTAGTAAAATACACTAAATTTATAAAGAAATTAGATTTTTTTTAAATTATTGGATGTGTTTTATTGTATTAAGTAAAAAATATTATATTTTTAAAATATTCTTATTATCTTTTTAAATACCATAAGTGTTGAGTGAACCCGGACTGCAACGTTCGGGTCCGTACCGAACTTTTGGGTGTCCGGGACCCGGACCCGAACACGGACATTTCAAAAAACGTTTGGGTTCAGGTTCTGGGTTCTGGTAGTTGATCACGCATTTTGAATAGCTGAAGGGCAGCCAATCAACAAGCGTTTCACTGGTTTGCCCTTAGAAGCCATCACAGCCATGCCTACTAATGGCATGGCTGTGATTGGCAAGTGCATCATGTGACCCAGCCTCTTTATAAGCTGGAGTCACAGTGCTGCATGTCACATGTTCTTGGGTTAGTGTAGGGAGAGGATGCTGCCGGCGTTTTTGTGAGGGAGAGATTGCAGATATTTTTTTTCCAAATTAGATTTTTATTGAAGTTTTCACATTACATAAAGAATGAACATCTCTGTTAACATGTATTATATCATCATACATATTTCACAATCATATGAGATACCAAGTAACACTTGTAGATATTTGGTATGCGGCATGTCGCTATCTCATGAAGTAGGCACCGCTCCTACAAGTCCACCACCCGAGCCTTGCGTTTTTGTTTTTAGTAGATGAGAGCCCCCCCGCTCAGCCACCCCTTACGGGATCAAACTGTGGCCGAGCGAGACGGTCCCCCTATCCACGTTTCACCTTGGCTTTGGGCGCTGAGGAAGAGTAGTAAGTGGTACCCAAGTTATGTTTTGTATATGGGCCTAGCACCTGTGGTAGGTGCTGTGTCCCGGCGATATTGTAGTAATAAGCGATTATATTAATGTAATACCTAACTTTACAAATGTCATTGTATCTGTTAGAGAACTGAATAACATCATTACCTTGACCCTTCATATCTAGGTTCAACGTCCCATTTGTTGTGGTCACTCCTCGTCTTTCCCTGTCTGGGGGTTGCTATGTTGAGGAGGCCGCCAGTGAGCTTTAGACCGAAAGCGGATAATTGATCAATTGTGCATTTAAGAAATGTCATGTTTTAGGAAGGACTAGTAATCTATGGTATGATGGGTTGCCTAAACGTGTGCAGAGTCTAACCAAGTAAGCCACGGGGACCATCGATCCAGAGTTACGCGGTACTTCTTATTATTAGTTGCCGATGCTATTTCGTAAGAGGAGTGTAGATTTGTTAGATCTATAGTGTCCTGAACTCTGGGGATTGATTTTGTTTTCCACAATTTGGTAATACTTAATTTTGCTGCTAAAAGTATATGGGTAACGATTGCCTGCAAATGTAGGGGTACGTCATCGATTGTCAGGTTTAAGAGAGCTAATGCTGGGTTTGGACTGATGAGAAGATGTGTTATGTCGTTGATAGTGTGGAATATTGTTCCCCAGTAAGATTGTAACAGTGGACAATCCCAGAATATGTGTAGTATGTGTCCCTTTGGAGCATTACATCTCCAACACTTGTCCATGCCTTGTGAGCTAAATTTAGCAATGCGGTCTGTTGTCATATACCATCTTAGTGCCACTTTGAGATGCAATTCTCTCAAGGCAGAGCTTTGGGTGTATTTAGGTATAGATTGAATGGCTATCCTCCACTGCTCATCCGAGAATTGGAGCTTTAGGTCTGCTTCCCATTTAAGGTGTGGTGTCAGTTTTTGAAAGGCTTTTTTATTTTGGAGCGTATGGTAGAAAAGAGAGATTCCTTTGTGTGTGTGATTTGTGCTTGTGAGAAAGTTCCAGATCTGTTCCGGAATGTGGTAGGGCAGGTTGACTATATCTTTTAAGCTATGGCGGATACGAAGGTAGTTGTACAGTTCAGTTTGGGGGAGATTAAATTCCTGCTGTAGTTGTGTGAACGGTTTCTGTGTGGGTCCCTCTAGCAAGTCCTGAATGTACTGAATGCCACATCTCTGCCATTGTGCGATGTTTAGAACCGATGTCATTGTTGTTAAAGCTGTGATGGGGATAGGTGGCGAAATCATGGTGTGTGTGCTTGGTACCGAATGGATAAGCCTATGCCAAGCTGGTACTACTGCTTTCATGGTAGGTGGTAATGAGGGGGATATCCTGGATTGGTAGGGGCTAGCTATGAGCCAAGAATGTAGGTGCAGGCGAGGAATTGATGCTTGTTCTATCGAACTCCACAGTGTACTTGTGCTCGCGTGCATCCACCCTTTTATCTGTGCTAGGATTGAGGCTGTGTAGTAATCCTCAAAGTCCACATATCCTGCGCCTCCTGCTAGACTATGCCTGGTTAGAATTGCTCTATTGCATCTGGGTTTTTTCCCCTTCCAGAGGAACTTGTTGAGTTCAGTCTGCAAGAGTTTGAAGAACCTTCTTGGTATGGGAATGGGTATAGTCCGAAAAATATAGAGTAGTTGGGGCAGGTGCATCATTTTAAATGCAGCAAGTCTTCCGGACCATGATAGTTCCTGTACCTCTAGTTTTTTTAAGGGCTGATTGTAGACTTTTAAGCATTGGAATGTGATTTGCTGAATAAAGGTTTTTTACTGACTTGGTCAGTTGTATGCCTAAGTAGGAGATACTTTCCTTTGCCCATGTATACGGTAATGAGTTTTGGAGTATAAGGCTGGTGGTTGCGTCTAATCCCAATTCTAAGATATAAGATTTGGACTCATTTACTTTGTAGTATGAAACCTTGCTGAACCTCTGTAGGGTCTCTTGGGTTTCTGCCAGGGAAGGAGCTGGATTTGATAAGGTTAAAATGACGTCATCTGCAAACAGACTAATCTTGTGCGTGTCTGGACCAATTGTAAAGCCGGAAATTTTTGGGTTGGACCTGATCAAAGTAGCTAGGGGTTCCATCATTGAATTAAAAATTAACGGCGAGAGTGGGCATCCTTGCCTAGTGCCATTGCTAATTTTAAATGGTTTAGATAATGCATTGGAGGAGAACACTTTCGCGGAGGGGTCAGAGTAGAGGGCCATGATTGCATTAAAAATATTGTTTTGGAACACAAATTTGTGGAGAACTGCACTGAGGTATTTCCAATGAACCCTGTCGAACGCCTTCTCTGCATCCAGTGCCAGAAGCAGAGAAGGCGTTCCGGTGGATTCTGCATGGTGTATGATGTCAATGAGCCATCTTGTGGCGTCTGAATCTTGTCTGTTTTTGGTGAATCCCGTTTGATCTTTATGGATCAGGGTCGGAAGGATATCAATTAGGCGATTTGCTATAGTTTTTGCAAATATTTTTGTATCTAGGTTTAATAGTGAGATTGGCCTAAAATTTTGGGGTGTGGTAGGCTCCTTCCCTGGCTTAGGTAAGGTTATTATTGTTGCTTGTAACATTTCAGGTGGAAGATAGGAAGAGAGTGCAGCATTATTAAATATCTTAGTAAGTGATGGCAGAAGTATTTGGGCAAATGTTTTATAATACTCCCCCGTGAGGCCATCTGGGCCAGGGGCTTTGTTGGAAGGCAATTTATTGATGGCATTTAGAATTTCCTGTTTTGTAAAAGGGGCATTTAGTTGGTCAAGTTGTTGGGCTGATAGAGACGGTAATTTTATGGTTTTGAGAAACTGGTCTATGTCTGCGGGGGAGGGCTGATATAACTCCTGGTCATTGGCTAGGTTGTATAAATCACTATAGTAGGCGCTGAATGCATCAGCTATTTTTTGCGGGTCGGAAAGTTTTTGTTTGGAGTGGGGGTGGATTATATAGTCTATTCTTGACTTAATGCGGCATCCCTTTATGCGGCTTACTAAGGCTTTACCAGCTTTGTTGGAAGTGGAGTATAGCGAGGCTTTGAATCTACTTTGCATTTTAAAGAATTTATTCAGCAGGATTGTGCGGAGTTCCAATCTAAGTTTGAGAATTTCGTGCGTGTGGGGCGAATTCGGATCCGCTTTTGCTTTTTTTTCTAGATCCGCAATTTGTGCCAGAAGAGAATCTACCTGCCGCGCTCTCTCCCTTTTGATCCTGGACCCTATTTGGATCAGAATGCCTCTTATAAAAGGTTTGTGCGCGTTCCACACCACAGCATGATCCCCCACCGACCCCTCATTAATCTGGAAATATTCCAGCAATTGCTTTGAAAGAGTGGCAGAGTGAACTTCGTTCCTAAGAATAGAGGTGTTAACTCTCCACATTGTGATCGGAGTTTGTGTTTTCGAGTCATTTACCGTAATGCTAATTGGGGCATGGTCCGACCATGATGTGGTGTGAATCGCAGACGCTTGAGTATTCTGTAACATGTTTCTGTCCACTAGAAATAAATCTATGCGGGAGAAAGTTTTGTGGACTGGGGATAGGTAAGTATAGTCTTTCTCAGTGTCATGGTGACATCTCCATATGTCGTATAGTTCGTGATCTCTGATAAACTGATGTAGAGTGGCGTCCCTTCTTTTCTTTGGGGCAGATGAGTCAAGTTGGGCATCAGGCACCGAGTTAAAGTCTCCACATATTATGGTGTAGCCTTCTTGTTTATTCTTAAGAATACGCATGACTTTATGCAGAAATTTGAGCTGGTGACTGTTAGGTGCGTAGACATTCATAATAGTGTATATGGAGTCATTTAAGGAGCAAGTGAGAATTATGTACCTGCCATTGGGATCTGTTGTTATGCTGCATAGCTGGAATTTGACAGAGTTCCTTACCGCTATCATGACTCCTTGTTTCTTAACTTGGGAGGAAGCAAAAAAGATGTGGGGAAAGTCTTTGTGGGTACACTGAGGCTGGGCATCTCTTTGGAAGTGCGTCTCTTGAGCGCATATTAGATCACATTGTAGGTCTTTGGCAGTTTTCCAGAGACTACTTCTTTTAACTGGGTGATTGAGGCCATTGGTATTTATGGAAAGTATTTTGAAGGGCATCGTATATCTTTGAGTGTGCAAGAGTGTGTTGTCGACTTACTTTGGGTGATGGTTACCGTGCTGAGTTGCTTGGTTGAGCTCGTAGATGTTCTGAAGTTGCTGGGCTGTAGACGGATTTCCGCTTCAAGTGTCTCCTGGATGTCGGACTCGGGACCGAAGAGTCAAGGAAACAGCAACAATTGAAAAAGAAGAAATATTCAAAAAGGACCAACAGAAAAAACTGATGAGGAAAATACACGTATATACTGTATCTCAAATAGTGGAGGAGCAACTACTGCAAAAGTCCTCCTTGGGGGGTAAACAGTTTCTATCAACGGTGCCTAGGCCGGTCAGTGTGACAGTCGCACCAAATGAACTATAGTGGTAAGAACCATTATGTTTCCTTGTTGTGGGAGTTGCCAGCAAATGTATCTCTCTGCGGTAGGGGGCGCTTAGGCATTGAGAAAGGATTAACATCTTGTGGGGGTTCAATAATAATGCCCCATTGAAATAGCAACTTCATTCCTTCAGCAAGAGAGGAAACAGTGTGATTTGTACCGTTTTTTGTTATTATAAGAGTGGCTGGGTATCTCCATTTGTATGGAACTTTGTGGTTGTTCATGGCTTTGGTCACTGGGCTCAGCTGTCTGCGAAGTTGAAGGGTGTACTTCGACAGGTCTGGGTACAGTTGAATGTTCTCAAAAAGGCGCCGGAGGACACGATCTCACCCTGATTTCTCTCAGCAATTTTTCTTTTATGTGGAAAAAGTGCACCCTCATAATTACATCTCTAGGTATAGATGCTGCCAGGTGAGGTGGTTTAGCTATCCGATGGATCCTGTCTATTAGAAGTTCCACAGGTTTAGCATCTGGTATAGTGGCCGCCATCAGGTCCCTGGCATATTGGTTAAGTGCTGTTGGAGGAACGGTTTCTGGAATCCCTCTCAGCTTTATATTATTTCTGCGGGACCTGTCCTCTAAATCTGAAAGTTTGGCCTTAATCCACTGATTGTCATCTAGTATCTTGTCATTAGAGTCCACTAGTGCATTGATGGTGTCTGTGCTATCCGCCATTTTATGCTCTATGTATGTGACTCTATCATCAAGGCTATGAATATCAGCATTGAATTTAGAGATCATAGAGGACAGGTCTGTGAGTAGTGAAGCTTGCAGGGACAATAGCATGTCTTTTAATGTCGTATCAACTACAGGCTGTCCTGTAGTCGGGAAGGCCGCCATTGAAGATTGAAGTGCCTGATTAGCCTGTAAGGGGTGAAATGGCGCCGCTGCGTGAGGAGATGGCGGCGGTGACTGTAGCCGCATTCTTGTTTTAGCAGGGCTGCCACTAATAGGACTGTCTCTGGTGAGATTTTTAAGTGGTGTTGGTGGAGGTGAGTTACCTGGAGTATCCCTGGCTTCGTCCGGGAGATCAGTGTATGCTTCAGTGTTCCCGCTGGGCCCTGCAGTGCCATCTTGCTTAGGCCTCATCTGAGGTGATGGTTTATAGAAGAATTCCGTCAGTTTCTGTGGACGGTCTGCTCCCTTTCGTTTCCCAGACATTCCTGAGCTGTACCGCGATGTACGGGCGTCTTGTCCCGGTATGCTGGGTTGATGCTACGGCTCTTTTCCGTCGTTTTTCTCACTGACCGGCGGAGCTTCACTATTAAGCGGCCATACTCGAGCGCCGTCAAGCCACGCCCCCAGATTGCAGATATTTTAACATCTTATCCTGCATCCTGAGATTACTACTGCTGTTGCTCTGAGGGACAGATTGCAGAAATTTGAGATTTCACATACTGCTGCTTTGAGTGACAGATTGCAGATTGCAGATCAAACTCTGCATAACACAACGATCGCTACGATCGTGCACAACGATCAGATTGTTGGAGTAATTTGAGATTTCACATACTGCTGCTTTGAGTGACAGATTGCAGATCAAACCCTGCATAACACAACGATCGTTACGATCGTACACAACGATCAGATTGTGGGATCGTATACAACGATCAGATTGTGGGAATAATTTGAGATTTCACATACTGCTGCTTTGAGCGATCTGACTGCACTATGTAGAGGCTTCTGCTTAGAGGGACAGATTATTGTTCAAAAATTATCTCCTAGTTCTAAAGGGAGAGGCTCTAACTGCAGCTGTAAGTGACACATTATTGTTCAAAAATCATCTCCTAGTTTATTTGATTTTAATTTATTTTCCCTATACCCATTTTTTTGTAGGGCACTTGCCCTACTCTTACCCCAATTTTACTTCCTTTTGCAGCCCTCTAGCACTTGCCAGGACTTTGTTACAGCCATTTTTGTGCCTAAAAGTTCGGGTCCCCATTGACTTCAATGGGGTTCGGGGTCCGAGATAACGTTCGGGCAACGTTCGGTGCCAAACCCGGACTTTTTCCCAAAGTTTGACCCTCCGAACCCGAACGTCCAGGTGTTCGCTCAACTCTAAATACCATCAAATGAAAGCTCTATTTATGGGGAAAAAAAGGACGTCAATTTTGTTTGGGTACAACTCTACACGCAGTTAAATCGATGCAGTGCCGTATCGCAAAAAATGGCCTGGTCAGGAAGTGGGTAAATCCTTCTGGTCCTTAAGTGGTTAAGGTAGCGCAGTGCCAAATATCAAAAAATGGCTTTGACATGAAGGAGCTAAAACTTCCGGAGCTAAAGGGGTTAAACAGTATATGTGGCATGCTTGTGTGTTTGTTTGTTGTGCCGAAGAAGACAGGATTCTAAAGAGTGTCTATGACAATCTCTATAAATTCCAGGGTATGTATTATAAGATTTTTATGCCTTTCTCAACTAGATTACAAAGATGATATTTGTTACATAAACCTTGAAAAAAGTTGTGGCATAGACCCATTTACTGAAAATACAAGGTTTTTTCAAGAAAAATAGACACTTTAAACAAGATTGATATATTCAATAAGAGTATTGTTTTCTTACAGATCAGACATACAGGAAGTTTTTTTTCAATGTTACACCATTTGTGGCATCTTGAGAGAAAGACTTTAGAAAAATGGAGCAAAGAATGCAATTTCACATTCAGCTCACCCACTGCTCCTTTGCAAGGCAAAATGGGTTGCTGTGGAGGTAGTTTAACCACTGATTAGTAAATAGACTTGGATTGGTGAATGATTCAGTGTGCTGTGTAATATGCTTGAGAACATGTCAGTATTGTATCAAAATAAGTACTGTAAGCTGTAATTTGTAGCATTTCCTTATCATTTGTATTTTATCCTTTCCTTATTGTTAGCTCTGGAAATTTGTGTTGCACTCTGCATAGCTTTGCAGAATATATTAGCAATTTCTAAAAAAAAAAAAAGACTGTTCCATAATAATTCTGGATATTGAAGTATCACTTATATTAAAAATACCTGATATCCATATTGGAGCTTTGTGATAACTAATGTATTAAGCATTACACCTCCTGCAGTCGGTAGGAGTAACATGACAGAATAGAATGGTGTTCATAAAATCTATAGCGCTGACAGAGGCATGCGTATCCTCTGATGTATAGAAAATGATGATTTATGTTTTCTTATGTCCATGCCACAGTAGTCTGGGATAAAAAAAAATTATAAGAGGACCAAGAGAATACATTTATAAAGACCCTTTCAAAGGATTTCTTCAAATCTGTTTTTTAAACTTTAAATACTTTTACAAGCCAGCAGGGTTTAAAGGGACATAGAACCAAACGATTACATAAAAAGAAAACAATGTGCATGGAAAAGTTGTCCATATGCTCAGCAGTCTCTGCTTTTATATTTTGTGATAGTACAGTGCCCTGTCATGGTATGAAAAAAGGTTTTGTGTCACCCATTATCATCCAGGCAGGTTGAGGTGCTCTGGGATGCTTATGTCATTTGTAGGAATCTAGATTCTTAGTTTCCTCAGAGATTGGTAAAGCCCAGTTTGGGTCCTGAAGCTCAGAAGCTTCTTAGAGCAAAGAGGTGTCCAATTCTGTGTTTCCATTTTGCCTGCAGCCAGCACAATGAGTTTGCAGCTACAGATGGTTCATGTGTGCACAAAAGTGTGTTTGAGAATTGTCTGCAGGAAAGACAAAGACCTGAAGCCTGTGATGCCAGAGCAACCATGCTGCACAAGCAAAGCAGGATGCTGAAAGTATTATATTTGTGTCCAAGGAAAGGATAGGTTGAAAATACATATGAGGGGAACTTAATTTTATAAAACGTGGGCAAGAAAAGCCCTTACAATGAGAAAAGATATTGGTGAGTGGTCAAGTTCCTGAAAGTGTTACACTTGAACTAATTTACCACATACCTAGGAAATTGAAAGAACATGCCATTGCTAATGTGCAAATGCAGTCTTCCACATATATTGGCACTTTAACTTTTATTTTTCAGTAAATGGACATAAGTATCTGTATTTTGGAAAGAAAAACGAATCCTGTTTTTTTCCTTCGTTATAAGAGTTGTATTTCCTCGAATTGTAAAATCATGATCTGAAAAAACAGAACTAGCAAACAATTTGTGAATAGGAAGGTGATAGGCCCCTTTCACACAAGTGGACCAATCGGGTCCACTTGTCAGTTTTTCAGGTGGACCTGATTGGACCCTCCATTCTCTATGGAGTGGAGGGTGATACAGTTGTGCTCATAAGTTTACCCTGGCAGAATTTATGATTTCTTGGCCATTTTTCAGAGAATATGAATGAGAACACAAAAACATTTCTTTCACTCATGGCTAGTGCTTGGCTGAAGCCATTTATTATCAATCAACTGTGTTTACTATTTTTAATCATAATGACAACAGAAACTGCCCAAATGACCCTAATCAAAAGTTTACATACCCTGGTGATTTTGGCCTGATAACATGCACACAAGTTGACACAAAGGGGTTTGAATGGCTATTAAAGGTAACCATCCTCACCTGTGATCTGTTTGCTTGTAATTAGTGTGTGTGTGTATAAAAGGTCAATGAGTTTCTGGACTCCTGACAGACCCTTGCATCTTTCACCCAGTGCTGCACTGACATTTCTGGATTCTGAGTCATGGGGAAAGCAAAAAAATTGTCAAAGGATCTGCGGGAAAAGGTAGTTGAGCTGTATTTTTCTGGCAGTTGTGGTAAATTGTTCGGGATGCAAAGAAAAACCCACAAATAACTTCAGGACTCTCTGAAAACATGTGGGATGGCTTTTTCAAGATGCACAATAAGGAGGCACTTGAAGAAAGATGGGCTGCATGGTTGACTTGCCAGAAGAAAGCCATTACTATGCAAATGCCACAAAGTATCCCACTTACAATATGCCAAACAGCACAGAGACAAGTCTCAAATCTTCTGGCACAAAGTAATTTGGAGTGATGAGGCCAAAATTGAGCTTTTTGGCCACAACCATAAACCCTACATGTGGAGAGGAGTCAACGAGGCCTGTGAAACACAGAGGTAGATTGCTGATATTTTGGGGATGTGTGAGCTACAAAGGCACAGGAAATTTGGTCAAAATTGATGGCAAGATGACCGCAGTATGTTATCAAAAGATACATTGCATTGGAACATTTGCATTCATCCACTTGGTACATACTTGGACATTCCAACATGACAATGATCCAAAACACAAGGCCGACCTGTCATTGGCAACAGCAGAATAAAGTGAAGGTTCTGGAGTGGCCATCTCAGTTTCTTGACCTCAATATCATTGAGCCACTCTGGGGAGATCTCAAAAGTGCAGTTGATGCAAGATAGCCCAAGAATTTCCAGGAACTAGAGACTTTTTGCCAAGAGGAATGGGCAGCTTTACCATCTGAGACGATAATAAGCCTCATACACAAACACCACAAAAGACTTCAAGCTGTCATTGATGTTAAAGGAGGCAATACATGGTATTAAGAACTGGGGTATTTAAACTTTTTAGCAGGGTCATTTGGGTAGTTTCTGTTGTCATTATGATTTAAAAAGAATAAACACAGCTGATTGATAATAAATGGCTTTAGCCAAACACTAACCATGAGTGAAATACATGTTTTTGTGTTATCATTCATATTCTCTGACAAATGGCCAAGAAATTATAAATTCTGCCAGGGTATGTAAACGTATGAGCACAACTGTATGTGTCTGTTTATACCCACCTACATCCAATCTGATCTGATTCTCTAAAAACAGACATTCCCCTTCTGTCTAGCAGATCAAATGGCAGTCGGGTGTAAACAGACATGCGGTCCCATAGACCGCCCATAGAGGTGAGTGGGCTGTGTCTGCTCTGTATAAGCAGAGCAGACATGGACCAGCCATCCACCTGCAATTGGACTGATGGCAGAGTCCACCCTGTGAGAAAGGAGCCTAACAGTTTACACTTGCAACACGTGAGTTATTTTATGAATAACAGAAAAAGCATTTTCTACTTGATTAGTGTGGAATAGGTAAGCATTCTGATACTATTTCATTAATCCCAAGATTTCATTAGATCATATTTTTCAACCAAACTGAAAACAAACCAATGTCTATGAGTCATCTATAGTTACTATTACTACCTACCTGAGAAGCTCCAATTGTGGCTGATTCCTGCTGAATCAGACAAACTTTGAATCGTGTGTGACTCTGTTAGCACCACCCTGTTCAAAAAACTTAGATTAAAAAATGAAAGAGCCATCTTGAAAATTGTCAACTAAACAGTAACTGCATCCAATCAATTGCAGCCACTGTTTTGGTATTTAGAAATCCACAGGTGTTGGATATCTGAATATAGCATCCAGCAGGGGCAAATGCTCCATTGTTCAGCCTGCAGGAGAAGTCTCTTTGTGCCTGGCTATCCTTAGATTTGTGTAGATGAGCAAAACAGCAACAGGCAGTACATTTAATATAATAATGTAATATATTTGATGATTCACAATTTGAGAATTTGTCTGGGCTTGATTCACAGAGCATTTATCTAACCTATCAAGTCCAAAAAATGAGAACTTGTTTCTTTTTAAACAGTATACGGTGTATGTGTGTGTGTGTCAAATATGGGCGGGGGGTGGGGCGGTGGGGATAGGTAATGTCACCTGGGCACTACTGTGTAAACATTGGGTTCCTTCTAAGATAAGGCCAGGGACAGGGGTGATGATGGTGATGAGAAATTTATTTTGGCATTATCATCACATGGTTCTCTGATGTAAAACAACTTTCTGTTTGGTACCTTTTGTATCCCTGTATTTGTCTGAAAATGCAGTGGGACATTTCAAAGAAGTTGGAAGTCTCACTCAAGCGACTCTATGAAAAACAACACAAAATAATTAATACATACAACAGTAAAGTTGTAAAGCAGATCAAGATTTGTCTTATTGAACTAATCAATGATCAAAATTATTTATTCAGTATTCAAATGAATAAAACATTTAGCCAGAAATGTTGTACAGTCGATGCACAGTTTGTGGTCAAATATATTAGGGTGCAATTTCAGAGGGAGAGAAGAGGCAGGTTTTATCAAGTAAAAAGGAAAGGGTATTTTGTCACAAACAATAGCTAAGAATAGTGTGCAGTCAATGCACAGTATGTAAGCAGCTTTATTAACCACTTCCCGCCCGGCCTATTGACAAATTGATGGCCGGGCGGGGGGTCCATTATCCTGACTGGGTGTCTATTGATGTCCTCAGGATAAGCCGCTAGCGCGCGCCCGTGGCAGCGCACATCGCGGCGATCGTGCACGGCAGTGTCCCTTGGTCACAGCTCTTTCCAGATCTGTAAACAGCCAATAAAATTGGCTGTTTACCATGTGACTGACTGTGTCCAATCACAGCCGGTCACAAATGTAAACAAAAAAGTCATTATGTGATCCCTGCTTTTTCTCCTCACGCACCGATCGTGTGAGGAGAGAGCAGAGCAGGGATCAGTGAGTTTTACTCAGTGTCTATCATCTGTCAGTACTGTATTGTGCACAACACAACCCCCCAATAAAGAGGACCTGTCACCAGTACCATTTGGATCTGTCACACAGCCTATCTGTCACCACAAGTGCCGCCATCGGTACCGCTACACAGTACCACCACCGGTACCGCCACACAGGCCAGCCACCAGTACCACCACTGGTACCACTAAACAGATCCGCTATTAAAACAGCCACCCGTATCACCACACAGGCCAGCCACCGGTACCACTAAACAGATATGCTACCAGTACAGCCATCCGTATGACCAGATCCGCCACCAGTACCGCCACCGGTACCGCCACACAGGCCAGCCACCAGTACCGCCACCGTACAACTAAGCAGATCCGCTACCAGAACAGCCATCCATATAACCACACAGGCCAGCCCCCAGTACCACCATCGGTACCACTAAACAAATCCACTACCAATGCAGCCATCCGTATCACCAGATCAGCCACCAGTACCGCCATCGGTACCGCCACACAGGCCAGCCACCAGTACAGCCACTGGTACCGCTAAGCGCAGGTCCACCACCAATATCGCCACCCATCAGTACTGCCATCAGTATACTCACCAGGCCCACTATCATGTCTCAAAGAATATATACCCCTGAGGAGGCGTATGAAATTCTTGCCATGTTGGATGATGAGAGCAGCAGGGAGCTCTCATCAAACAATTCTGGTTCGGAGTATTAGCCATTAGAGGGCAGTGGATCAGAGTCTGATTCAGCTGAGGAAACCGCCCCCCCCCTCCTAAAAGAATGAGAAGATTAGGCCCAAGAACCAAAAACCTGCCCACCACCAGCAGCACCAGACTCCAGGAAGAGGAGCCCAGTACTAGCACTGGAACTAATTGCCCAACCCCAAGAACCCTAATCCATGCCCGGGCCCAGTCCTTCCTACCCGATGCCCTGGCAAACCTGTGTAAGCCCGCCAACTCAGGGTCTGCAATGGTCCCCAATTTCACCACACAACCAGGTGTGCAGGTTGACACTACAAATTTTGCCCTATTGGACTACTTTTATTTGTTTTTCACCCCACAAATTGCTGGTGGACCAAACCAATCTGTACGCAGAACAATTCATTGCTGCCAATCCCACTTCATCCATTGGCGACATCTGACACTGGATGAATTAAAAATATTTTTGGGCCTCACACTGAATATGGGGATTACGCAAAAAAACTAACTCCATGGGTATTGGTCCACCCACCCAATCCACCACATGCCCATATACTCAGCTGTCATGTCCAGGACAAGATATGACATGATAATGCGTTTCTTCCATTTTAGTGATAATTCGCAGCGCCCTCCCCGAGATCACCCCAACCATGATAAATGATATAAGATACGCCCCCTAATTAATTCCTTTTCCCAGACATTCACCCAAGTGTTCATCCCAGATAAAAAGATCTGTGTGGATGAGTCCCTCATCCATTTCACTGGCCGGCTGAATTTCAAACAGTACATACCCAGTAAGAGATCCAGGTATGGCGTAAAACTTAACAAGTTGTGCGATCGAGCCACTGGCTATGTGTACTCCTTCAGAATTTATGAAGGTAAAGACTCCCAACTCCAGCACCGTGATTGCCCCACATATATTGGGACCAGTGGCAAGATTGTCTGGGAGCTGGCATACCCCCTCTTTGGAAAAGGATACCACCTATACTTGGATAACTATTATACCAGCCTGCCCCTATTTCTCCATCTATATCAAAAGACAACCCTGGCCTGCGGCACCTTCAAGAAAAACAGGAAGGGCTTCCCACAAAATCTCATCACCCAAAAGCTGCAAAACTTTTTATACTCCCAATAAGTCCCATTTTTGGTATACGAAAGCCGCATTTCACCTTTTTCATATGGCCATGTATAATTTGTTTGTGTGTTGCCAAAAATCGTCTGAAAACCAATCCCTCACCTACTTCAAATACATTGTAAAAATTATTACTGCCCTCATTTATCAGCAAGGACCCGTCCCGGAAGAAGACAACAGAAGAAATGTTGTGTATGCTCCAGAAGAGGCGTCAGAAGAGATACTACCTATTATTGCCCCGACTGTCCCTCCCAACCTGGCCTGTGCATCGGACATTGTTTCAAAAATTACCATACACAAATCACATATTAGGTCCCCATATAGACTATAGACTGCCATTTCACATTTCAAATACCTGTGTGGGCCATTTGCTTGCTACCACGTTAACTGTCCCTGGCCTGTTTACCAACGATGTCTTTGCCTGCCATTTCAAACCACGTTTCTGACTTCCACATGCATGACCTCGGCCTGTTAATCGACCATGTTTTTGCCTGCCACTTGGACTGATCTTTTGCCCTTATACACGTGGCCTTTCTTACGTGACTGTCTGATTCATTTTGCTAGCTATCACAACAGAAGGAGCGCTCAGTGGTTAGCAGGAAGGGATCCATACCTTCCTCAAGCAGGCAGAGCCTGCAAATCCCGAACTGTCAGCGCGATTCTCTGTTTTATATTTTAATCTTAAATTTTATTTTGGACATCAATTTTTGAGAAATAAAGTCCCATTACTTAACATACTACACTATCGGAGGAACTCTCTCTTTTTTGATTTTTCCTGGTCTAAATCTGGTGGGAAACGGATTGGCGCCATAGTGGATGTAAGACTACCGCGGTCAGCTGAAGGAAGCTTGAAACCAAGGACACGAGACAAGTGCGACCAGCTGGAGGAAGCTTGGAATGGAGGAGTAAAGACCCCATTTACCACAGGCGTTTTACCCCTGCAGGGGTGTGGAATTTTGGTAAGTGCGGGCACATGAGGGGAGCACGAGTCACATCTGTGTATTGGATACAGCATCGGGCACAAAAGTCACCTTTTTAATGAATTCTACAATACTAATGGCTGAAGTATATCATTGATATTGGAAGTCTCTACAAATCATCAGCTTTTTTAGATTTTGTGAAGTTTTATTAATTACGGACTTTTACGGATTACGGACTTTTCACAGACTTTTTACGGATCACAATTTTTACGGATTATATTTTAGTATACATTTTTCCTCACATTTTCTATATACTCACTCATTTTTTATACACTTACTATTTCTTCAGGCAGAATTCCTGAAGGATTTATGATATTTATTTGATGAATTTTTGATTCACTCATAATTTTTGCACATTTTGCACATTTTTTATACTAACTTAATGACACACTCATGAATACAATGGTTCTTTAATTAAAGAGACAGCGCCATTTCCAAATACAAACCCATTTTTTAACAAAACTTACCTTGCTCAGCAGGGAAAGGCTTGGAGGGCAGCAGTCTTTAAAATTTAAAGTTTAAAACATATATACTTGCTATCCCAGCGCAGGAACCCCACATTTTTTTCATATGTGTTAGAAATATCTTATAAATGGACAACTTTGTGTAAAACAAATGCGTTTTCATTTTTTTTTCACATTTTCCAAAAACTTGTAAAAAATTAACCATTCAAAAGACTCATTATGCCACATGGATTATACGTTGGAGTATTAGCTTTCCAAAATGGGATCATTTTGTTGGTAATTCCATTGTCCTGGTGGTCCAGGGCCTTTAAAAGTGTAATAGGTGGTTGAGAAATGAGGTGTGTAATTTATGCTCCTAGAACACTTGATAGTGCTCTCTGCGTGCTGTGCCTCACTATGTGGCCAGGCTGTGAAAATGTCTTACACATGTGGTATTGCCATACTCAGTAGTAGAATGTGTTTTGGGGTATACTTTGTGGTATGCATATGCCATGTGAGAGAAATAACCCGTTATAATGACAATTTTGTGAAAAAAAATAAAAATAAAAAAAAACACAATTTTGCAAAGAATTGTGGGAAAAAATGAAACTGTGAAAAAACTCACCATGCCTCTTACTAAATACCTTGGAATGTCCACTATCCAAAAAGGGGTCATTTGGGGGTATTTGTACATTACTGACCTGTTAGTGTCTCAAGAAATGAGATAGGCCGTCAGTACATCAGGTGTGATCAATTTTCAGTGATTTGCACCATAGTTTGTAGACTCTATAACTTTCACACTGACTAAATAATATCCACCAATTTGGGTTATTTTTACCAAAGATATGTAGCAATATACATTTTGGCCCAAATTTATGAAGAAAAATTACTTTTTTGCTACATTTTACAGTACAAAATAAAAAAAAGTGTTTTTTTTTCAAAATTGTCACTCTCTTTTCGCTTATATCGCAAAAAATAAAAAAACCAGCGGGAACTAAATACCACCAAAAGAAAGCTCTGTTTGTGAGAAAAAAATGATAAAAAATTTGTTTGGATACAGTGTAGCATGACTGAGTAATAAGATAATTGTAAAAAGAAGGAATGGCGCTGTCTTTTTGTGTTTCTAAGACCTGCCCAGCTTGACCAAGGAGCTATTGCATAAATATATAAATAACACTGATATGTGCAAAAATCAAAATATATATATATAAAAACATATATATAAAACAAAACAAAAAAATTTAAAAAATGTATATATAAGCCATAATTATAAAGTGTCCATAAAAAAGTCCACACACTACACAAATCTAATCCATCCACATAAAAATCCAATGCTTCAAAAATGGCAAAACATGTGAGTGATGTAAAGAAGTAGCAGCAAAAAGAAGTAGCAGCAAAAAGGTAGCAAAAAATTAGCAGCAAACAATATAAAGGGTAAAAGTGACTTCAGTGCTTCATCTGTATTTATAGCAACATTTGTGATTTCCACGCATGCTCCCTCTTTTGGGTCCCCACTTACCAGATCTCAAAACCCCTACAGGGGTAACTCGCATGTGGCAAATGGGGTCTTTTATTCCAGTGGATCCAATCCTGTGTTAATGCACCCAAGCTCCGGTCCTCCACTCAACAGGTGCTCACCAGCAGGGCCGCTGCTCATGGAGGAGGTAAAGAACACGCCACGTTCTATGACAGGACAAGCGGCATAGTCCACAGTGCGAGGCGACACTTCCCCGGACCATCCACTTTCATACAAGGCATCAGTGCGACCGCAACTGCAACGTCACCATCACCTGGATGTATGCTGCAGCAGTCCAACGGAATATTTCAAAACATCCAGGCTTTACCGACCAATCATCTAAAAATACCCTAATGGCCCCGAAACCCAGCGGGATCCAAAAGACAATCCAGAGGACATGGAGGCAGGGGCGGAGGGAGGATCACATATTCTTCAGGACCCTGGTCCATCTGGATCCAAACACAACATCTCCCAGGCCCACTCCCCAGCATCTACAATTTCACTCCTGTAAAGAACCCTGGGTGAAATGTTTGCCTCCCCTAATGGGGCAGGGACACCTGACCCAGATTCTCCGGGCATCTTGGGGTCCCCATCTCCAACATTGCACTCAGCCTTACGTTTCATGATGGAAACCTTCTCCAAGATGCTATCTAAAGGCCTGGCCCAAACCGCTTCCCAAATCACCTCCACCATCCAAGCGGACCTCCAAAATTTAGGTTCAAGAATTGATGCCATTGAACAGAAAACAGATCAAACAATAGCCAGAGCGCATTAGAATACCTCCCGCATCCAGGACCTTCAGGATCAGTTGGACACTCCTCTATCTAAGATAGAGGATCTTGAAAACCGCTCTCGCAGCTATAATTTTCGAATCCGGATGCTTCCGGAATCCATCACGGACGTTCAATCCACGGTTCGCTCCTTCATCAAAGAAATTGTCCCTGATATTCCGGAGCACAGGTTGGAGCTGGATAGGGCCCATAGAGAACTGCAAGCCCCTCCCTTGGACGGGCTCCCCAGAGACATAGTGGTCAAACCACACTTTTACGCAGTGAAGGAGGAGATCATGAAACTCACCAGGAATACCCCACAGCTGACATTTCAGGGCCACTCCATTCAAGTGTTCGATGACATCTCCCCTACCACCACCCGAAAGAGGAGAGCCCGTAAACCTTTGCTCGAGGACTTGTCCCAAAAATCCTTCAAATACTGGTGGTCTTTTCCCTTCCGCCTTTCCTTCTCTTTTAAAGGCAAGAATTACGGGTTTTCCTCTTTTCAGGACGGAGAACACTTATTGGTTAAATTGAATCTCATCTCTCTGGATCCATCCTCTGCCCTTCACTCCAAAAATGCAGGCTCATCTAAACGTCCTTCTCCCCAAAGCCCAATTCCTCTGGTCTGGCGGAACCAGCAGTCCAAGAGATCCAAGAATTCGCACTCGCCATGATTCTACTAACTTTCCAATGGGGCATGGTTTACTGACTGATTTACTCAACATAAGTCTACAGTTATCTTTTCCCTGATATTTGTACTCTGCAGTTACAGATCTGATGGGGGCTGTCGGGCTCCACTCTGATCCTTGGGCTGCGATGTGTGCTAGTGCTTGCCCGCCCCACCCCTCCTGGGATGTGGGCGGGTTCCCCTCCCACACATCAGGTCCACTGCACCTTGCTAGGGGAGGACCTTAAAGAGTACTTTAGATTTAATTCAGGCCCAGAAGTCTCTTATATGACTCTCTGGGCGGCCCACAAAGCTGTAATCAGGGGTAAGATCATTCAACTCTCTGCTAAGCTCAAAAAAGAGAGAAGGTTGGATCTAGAAAAACTCGAGGCATTGTATTGCCTCCTCACAACTTGCTTTAACCCCTTGAACCCCGCACAAGTACTCCCATTTACTCCCATTTATAATTGGTGGGCATACAGGGGATATAATTCTTGCCACAGTTACAAAGAAAAGCATCAAAGCCATGGTAGGTGTACACCCCCAGCCACTGCCTCTGCATGTAAAAGTGGTACCAGATGAGGGGTGGTAAAATTGTGGCTCAACCACAAGGTTTTACCACCTCCACCTTCCCAACCTCATGTGTGAATGAACCTTAATAGTGCAGCAAGTCACAGTTTACCTATCACCACCACACCAGCTGCAGTGTTGCCAGAGCAGTGTAGTTTTATAATGGACCCATCTGCACATCCCATTGACTATGTTCCTTTGAGACACCAGTCTGTCCCCTGTGGACAACTCTTTTGCTATTCCTGGCATTTCTGGGGGCAGCCACATACAATAGGCAAGGCTTATTTGGCTTACAGGAATGGGGACTGTTATAGGTGATGCTACACTAATCTATATTTCTTGACCACTTGTATAGAAGCGACCATTACAGTACAACTGTTTTTTATATACAAATGGTTAATTTGCATGATACACAAGGCAAACTATCTGATGCATAATCAGTCCTGACATAGAAAAGCATCACACATGTGATATCACCATACTCAAGAGGAGTCTCAAAATGTGTTTTGGAGTGTAATTCTAAGTATGCCCATGTTGCCTGTGAGAAATATTTTACTAAACTGACAAGTTTGTGTAAAAAAAAAAAAAAAACTTTCATTTTCATTCCGCATTTTCCAAAAATTTATTTCAAAATAATTTGTCTTCAAAATACTTGCCATGCCTCTTCCAAGAATACTTTGGGGTGTTTTCTTTCCAAAATATGGTCATTTTATGGCGGTTTCTACTGTCCTGGTGCTCCAGGACCTCCAAAAATGTGATGAATAGACAGGAAATAAGTCAAGGAAAAGGGGGGGGGACCCAAGGAGTTCTATAAAGGAAGGGATAGGGCAAGCAGCAGTCTTCTTCTAACTTGAAAATGTGCTTTATTGAATTGTAAAAGTAGTAACAAAAGTGACCAGACTGTACAAGTAAAACATTAAAAAGGACAACGTTGCCACTTCATGCATACACTGCCGAGTTCAACCACACTCAGCATGTCATAAAAGTGAGTGAAAAACAGATCAGGATTTAGGATCGGGTGAGAGCCATTGACAGGAAACTTCAGCAATGTCAGCACATGAACGGCTCTCACCCGATCCTAAGTCCTGAAATGTTTTTCACTTACTTTTGTTACAATTTTTGCAATTCAATAAAGCATTTTTTCAAGTTAGAGGGAGACCGCTGCTTGCCCTATCCTTTCCCCATAGAACTCATTGGGTTCTCCCCCCCTTTTCCCTGACATACAGTTTGTGTTTGGGGGATCACGGAAAGGGCACTACCTTTCATGGTGAGATAGTACTTCCCTTAGCACTGGACTTGCCCAGTGCTTGGGTCCTCTGCTACTTTTTAGACCTTCCTTTTTTCTTATAGTCAGGAAATGCATTAGTTATACCCCTAGAAAGCCGAAATGTGCTCCCTGGATTTGGGCCCCTCTGTGTAGCTAAGCTATGAAAAAGTCTCACACGTGTGGTACTGTCATAGTCGGGAGGAGTAGAAAATGTGTTTTGTGGAGTAATTCTAAGCCTGCCTATGATGTGTGTTATGCATATCTTATTAATTGACAACTTTGTGTAAAAAATAAATAAATATATATTTCTGCATTGTCCAAAACCTTTTGGCAAAAAAAAATTTTCAAAAGACTCATTATACCTCTTAGAAAATACATTGGAGTGTTTACTTTCCAAAATAGGGACATTTCTGGGTGTTTCCTTTGTCCTGGTACTCCAGAGCCTCCAAAAATGTGATAGGTAGTCAAAAAATTAGAAGAGTAATTTTGTGTAACTTACATTACTTGAAAGCCCTAAGGTGCTCCTTGGATTTTGAGCCCCACTCTGCATCTAGGTTGCGAAAAAGTTTCACACATGTGGTATCCATGCAGAATGTGTCTTAAAGTTTAATTATAAGTATGCCTATACTGTGTGTGAGACATAGTTCGTAAAAATGACAACTTTGTGAAAAAAAACACATTTTATTTAGTTTCTCCATTTTCCAAAATATTGTGACAAAAAATGTACAACTTAAAAAAAACTCACAATGCCTCTTGCTAAATACATTGGACTGTCTACTTTCCAGCAAGGGGTCATTTGGAGGTATTTGTCCTGGCATTTTAGGGCTTCAAGAAATGAGATAGGCAGCCAGTACATCAGGATTGATCATTTTCAGATATGTTTATGGTATATAAGTTTCACACAGACTAAATAATATACATTGATTTGGGTTGTTTTTGCCAAAGAAATGTAGCAGAATGCATGTTCGCCTAAATTTGTGAAGATATGTTATTATTTTCAAAATTTTATAACAGAAACCAAGAAAAATGTGTTTTTTTTTTCAAAATGTTCTGCATTTTTTCATTCATATAGCAAAAAATAAATAACGTGAGTAAGTAAAGTGGTGATTAAATACCACACAAGAAAGCTCTGTCTGTCTCAAAAAAATTATAAAAATGTAATTTGGGTACAGTGTTGCATGACTGTTGCAAGTAATAGTCATTCAAAGTGTGACAACACTGAAAACTTAAAAATGGCCTGGGCAAGAAGGGGGCAGAGTTGCCAAATTTACACTTGCCAAATTTACTGTCAGTTTGTAAAAATCTGTGATTTTTACAGCTGTCAGTAAATGTATGTTAGAAAAATTGTATGTCAGTAAAATTAGTTTATTTTCAGGCAGGTTAGTCTTGACTCAGCAAGTGTAAGAAAGAACACCTTGACATCTTGATGCAGCACCAGCAGCCACTTATCCAGGAAAAGTTTGAAATTAGTTGGGATTATTCTTAAATAGAAGCAGGCTGGAGTCCATGGCAGAATGAGCAGGCAACCACATTTGCCAATCCTGCTACTCTAGTTCTGGCTGCAGAGTGATCTCAACTGTGCTCCACCTACTGCCTCTCTGCATAGATAGGTAGTTGGAATCCAGGGTTTTTCTGGTGGCAACAACTCCTGAAGCCTGTTCCCACAGGCCCACATGCCCAGAAGTTACACTACACTCTCCTCCTGAGTAACCTATCCTGCTCTTCTGCAGCTGCTGTTCTCTATTAGGTACTGTCAAGGAGGGGAATTTGAGGGTGGGAGTAGAGCACTGTACTGGGAGAGGGGGTGTTTTGGGGAAAAGGAGCACCCCTGTTCTCTGCACTCTTTACTCAGCATACCCTTGAACCCTGCACTCTGTATGCAGCACATCCCTGAACCCTGCACTCTGTATGCAGCACACTCCTGAACCCTGCATTCTGTATGCAGTGCACACCTGAACACAACACTCTGTACTTAATGCACACTCTTAGGATTGAATGCCCCTCCCACTGTTAGTGCAGGGAAACTTCTGTCTCCTGAATGTGTTTTTTTTCCCAGCCAATTTGCAGGAAATTTGCAGTTAAATGCTGTGTCACAACTGCAAGTCAAGCATTTGGCTTTTGGCTGCTGCAAAGCCCCATTGAGCTCAATGGGCAAGTTTGGCAGGTGATGCTGCCTGTGAAAGTTGACACGGTGAGCTAAAATTGCCACACTATGAAGGTAAACATTGAGGCCATGGCAATGTGCACAATGTATTCATTTAGAGGTAGGTGATCAGGGAGCATTTCTGCTTAATCATCCTCTTTTAGGCCACCCCCACTATTAGACACAATCTGGTCATGTCTTTTGCTCTCTTGGCATGCATAACAGAACTTGTTTTTCAACTGTATCTCATCAATGGATGGCTGATAATTTGTCATGCTGTGTTGACTTTTTTGTGAGACAACAGCCAGAAGCATTGTACAGACTTACTGCACAGTGTTTGAGCACTTTTACTAGGCCAAAATTTCAAAGATAGAAACAAGGCAGGTTTTGATTGTGAAATAAAAATTAGAGTGTGTTATATAAGTGAAAATAACCACTTTCGTGGTACAGTCTCAGAAGAGTTTGTAAGCAGCCACAAATATGTTTGAGTGCAGGTACAATGGAAAGGTCCACAAAATAGAAGGCACCGAATATGAATTCCCCACCCCAGCTAACATTAAAAATTTTGCAGCTGAGGTCCAGCTGTGGACATTTACAGTGCTGGAGCGCCAGAATACATCAGGAGAGGCTAGAGGAGCTGGTAATTCTGGCAGGCTGTCAGAAGTTACAGAAGCTGATAATGATTGCAGACCAGCATAGGTGGCAGGAGCTGGCAGTGTTTGCAATCCAGAAGAGATGACGGGAGCTGGTAATGGTGCAAAATACTTGGTTGGGGGGTTGGATTAAAATTAGTTGATAACATCAACAGCAGGGGGGGTTGTAATCATTGCTGATCCAGGAGTGTTTCCCTATTTATAAAAGTGAGCCAGTCCACATTGTCAGGGGAATAGGCAAATTGTGTCTCTGTCACAAAACTGCCTGCTGTGCTGAAGGAGCTCTCAGGCAGCACACTAGGTGCAAGGCAAGCTAAAACCCACACTTTGCCCATTGCTCCAATCTGGACACCCAACAGTCCATATAGTACTCAACAGCCCTGAATCCTGAGCAGTCTGTAATCATTTTCAAGTGCTGCCTGTGTCTACTGACAGCAGCCAGGCCCATCTGCTGTGGTTGGAAAAATTAATTAAAAGCATTACTGAGGCAGCCACCACCATCACTGCTCCTCCAGAAGCTCCGGTGTGTACAGTGAAAGCTCTGGCCAGGGCTCCAGTCTGGAAATCCAGTCCTCTCTTCAAAGAGTAGAGTTGTGCATAAGTTCAGGCCAAACAGTGGCTGTTCGGCCCATTCGGGGAACACCCAAATATTTACAGGGTGTTTAGTGTGTGTTCGCCCTGCCTAATGCCCTGCAATGCACTTCACACTGCACTGCAAAGCTTTGCCCAATCAGGGTGCACTAACAGCTGGTTGTTAAGGAACAGGGCCAGGAAGAAGGCCATGGCATCCTTAACAACTGATGAGTCATCAGCTGTCAATGGGCTTCCCCGTGGACAGCTGAATAAAAAAACACATTTGACTGTAAAAAAAATTGTAAAAAAAATGGCATGGGGACCCTTTGGGTCTGCTATGGATTTTAACCACTTCAGCCCCGGAAGGATTTCCAGCTTTAGGACCGGAGCCCTTTTTGCAATTTGGCACTTTGCCGCTTCAAATGGTAATTGCGCGGTCATGCAATGCAGTAGCCAAACGAAATTTGCGTCCTTTTTTTCCCACAAATAGAGCTTTCTTTTGGTGGTATTTGTTCACCACTGCGCTTTTTAATTTTTGCGATATAAACAAAAATATAACGGAAATTTTGAAAAAAAATGATATTTTCAACTTTATGTTATTACAAAAATACAATAAACTAAATTTTAGTCATAAATTTTTGCCAAAATGCATTCAGCCACATGTCTCGGGTAAAAAAAAAGCCAAATCGCGTATATTTATTGCTTTGCGCAAAAGTTATAGCGTCTACAAACTAGGGTACATTT
>BLSH010007967.1:52285-66241 GCA_018402905.1 Glandirana rugosa
TATGTCGGTTACCTCGTCAAGAAAGAGTCTCTTAACCACTTTTTTTTTAATAAAGTGGGTACACGTAAAAAAGGGGCGGTTTACTGTTGGCGTCTTGTCTTGATATTATAGCCGTTGTTCCTTGAAAATCGTTATTTTCTTCGGAAGAGACTTAACTCTGTGAGAGACCTCCTGTGGTGCGTAGGGTATTGACAGGAATGACTGGGGTTTTTATAATGTAAATAATTTAGACGTTTCTCTGAGTTACGTTCCGTTCGTTCTACCTGAGATAAAAAGTTCTAAGTTAAAACAGTAAAGAATATCTGGTCTTACATTTTTGCCTTCTTTACAGTTCGGTTCGCTCAACTCTAGTCACCAGACATTCTCGACAAAGCATTTACTTTTCCGTTTTTACATTCTGGTCTATAAGAAATGACAAAATTGAATCTTGAAAAATAGAGTCCATCTTGCTTGCCTTGCATTGAGTCTCTTTGCAGATTTAATAAATGTAATATTTTTGGGGTCAGTAAGGACAGTTATGGGATGCGTGGTGTCCTCCAGAGAGTGTCTCAATTCAGAGAAGGCTTCTTTTATTGCTAAAAGTTCCTTGTTGCCGATATTATAGTTCTGTTCTGCGGTTGTCATTTGGCGGGGAAAAAATGCACATGGGTGAAATAATTTTTTTTTCACCAATTCTCTGAGAAAGAACTGCTCCATTGGCTGTATTGGAGGCATCTACTTATACTACTGTATAAAGGAAAGTTCTGGGTTAGGATGTACCAGTACAGATGCAGTGGTGAAAAAGGTTTTCAGATGTGAGCCATTTCTGCCTCTGTGGACCATTGGAAGCATGCCCCTTCCTTGTCACATGAGTAAGGGGAGACACCATTTTAGAAATGTTTTTAATAGAACTTTTGCACATCCTTTATGTTCTTGGGGGTAGGCCAGTCTAGAATGGCTTGGACCTTGCTGGAACCCATGTTCAGCCCTTCAGGAGAGATGATGTAGCCCAAGAACTGTATACGGGTCTGTTCGAAATCACATTTTTCCAATTTAATAATTTAATAAATATCTTATTTTCTTGTAGTCGTTCAGACAGTACGGACATGATCCCGGTGCTCCTGTAAATTGGTCGAAAAGATAAGTATAAAATCAAGATAAGCCACCACAAACTGGCCTAACAAGTCTCTGAAAACATAATTTATGAAATTTTGAAAGGTAGCTGGTGCATTACAGAGTCCAAAGGGCATTACTAGGTATTCATAATGTTCAAATCTTGTCCGAAAGACCGCCTTACATTCATCTCTGGGTTGGATGCAAACAAGATAATATGCACCCAGCAGATCAAGCTTGGTAAAAATCTTTGCTGTTCTTAGGCTCTCTAATAGTTCTGGAATTAATGGAAGTGGGTAAAGATTCTTGTCATTTTTTAAAATTTTCTGTAATCATCTGCATGGGCGCAGAGTTCCATCTTTCTTTTCAACAAGCAGGGGGATGTGAAGGGTGGATAAAAACCTTTGCCATTTTCTTCTGGCTCAGAAAGGTTGTAGAGGTGACCAAAGGGAATTGGGGCACCTGGTACAAGCTCTATTGGTCAATCATAGGCTTGGTGCAGTGGCAATTGGTCTGTATTTTTCTTATCACACATGTCTTTAAAGTCTTGGTACTGGGGGGGATCTTTCCAGGTTAGTCAATGTCACTCCGATAACAGTGGGTGAGATGTACTCGTTTAGACAGTGTAACTGAAAATGTTCAGAAGAAAAGGCAAGGCTTTTGTCCTGCCAGTCAACAATGGGGTTATGAACTGATAGCTATGGTATTCCTAAAATAACAGGAAACTGAGGAGAAGATATCAGGTTGAAAGATATTAACTCTTGATGTCCAGGCTTGATATTTAACTGCAGAGGAACAGTCTCAAGAGTGATTAATCCAGAGGTGCGTAGAGAGCCACCCACTGTCTCCATATGTACTGGGGAGGGTTTAGGCATTTGGGTGATGCAATTTTCTTCAGAAAACTTTAGATCCATAAAGTTACCACCAGCCCCGGAATCCAGCATTGCTGAGGTGGAGAATAACTGGTCTTTCTCTTTAGAAGTGATGCGTACAGTAAAATGTGGATAATGACAATTTGATTTTCTCCTTGTGTTACGGAAGACAAGGGTTGTGTAATGGATCCCACTTGTTCCCTAGATGTGGACATTTTCTCTTTGACCGGCCACTGCAATAGTTTGTCTTCTTTGTCTTTATTTATTTGGATACCTGAAGGCGTAGTGATCTGACTGACCGCAATAGAGGCAAAGATTCAGTTCACGTCTGCATCTCTTTTCAGCAAAGCTGAGAGCTCCCATCTGCAGAGGCTCAGGTTCAGGTTCATAGCTGGCAAACAGTTTAGCTGTTGGTTGACGATTGAACGAGGAACTAAAGTCAACAGATCTTTGTTTCTCAAATCGTCTATCCATAAATCGTCTATCGATCTTAATGCTCAATTTAATAAAGTCACCAAGACCATTGGGAGTATCTATTTTCGGAAAGTTCATCTTTTATATTGTCAGAAATCCCTTTTCTAAAGTGAAAGCACTTTGCACTGTTGTTCCAGGTGGTATCAGTTACCCATCAATGAAATTTGGCAGCATATTCAGCAAAAGGATGTCTTGGCGCAAGTTCAGTTAGACAGTTTCAGCAGTTGCGTTGCGATTCGGATGTTTGAAAATTAAATTCATGGTTGTCACAAACCACTCAAAATCTCCTAGAATCTCATGGTCTTGTTCCAAGTATGGGAAAACCCATGCCATGGCCTCATCAATGAACAAGAGAGAGATATAATAAAGCCTGTCTTGGAGTGTGGGGTTGAAAATCAGTACGGTTGCAGCTGATTGATTCAGGAAGCCTCAATAGAATTTATGATCCCCATTGAATTTATCAGACAAAGGGAAGTCATTTGAATCACTGTCAGTAGCTGTCTGTTGGCTCGCAATTCAATTACTTCTCTTTGTAACTCTTGCACTCGTGGTTGTAAGCCTTGAACAGCCAGCTACAGTTAGCAAGACAACATGTTCATTTAAGGATTGTGGCAGTGTGGCGGTCTCCATGTTGTGGGTTAGATTATTCTGTTAGGAGAATACCTGTAATGAGTGGAGACCAATGGCGGACAAAGAAAGACATGTCAGTTCTCAGGTCTGCAAGAGATAGGAAAGTCTGAATAGTTAGACCTATGATCAGTGTTGGGGGTCACAAGCCCAAGTTTGGTGCAGGAGAGAGTTTCGTAATCAAGGTCACAAGCCAAGGTCGATGCAGATGGAGAGTTTCGTAGTTGGGTCACAAGCCAAGGTCGATGCAGGAGGAGAGTTTCGTAGTTGGGATCACAAGCCAAAGAGCCAAAGTCATTTTCAAACAGCAATAGAAGTAGCTCAAGTAGTAAGCAGGATAAGACCACAATAATCTGGCAACAGGAAGTGCAAGAGGCAAGGCTTATATAGGAAGTCCATGGGAGGAGCAAGGAGTTCAAGGCTCAACAGCAATCAGGACACATGGCAGGGTTTTCAGTGGATCAGGCAGGATTGTCCAATAGATCAGGCAGGGAGCTGTCCATTATCCCAGATAGCTCAGCGAGAAGAATCAATGCCAGTCACAGAAGAGGTCCTAGGTTCAAGCCAAGGTCCTGACAAGCCCTCCTCCAGAGCCATACATACCACATGCCCTCAGCATGGGAGGTGGGTGCTTTGAAGTGGTCTTCTCTCCTTGTTGATGGGGACAAGGATCTCTACCCCACAATTCTGAGATGTGGTTATGGGGTTCTGTGGGCAGGGGGCTTTAAGAAGGGCCCCCCCCATGTGAATGAGTATGGCGTACATGGTACCCTTACCCATTCACCCAAAAAGTAATAAAAACACAGAGACCGTTTTTGATAATCCCTTTATTAAATAATAAAAAACAGTCTCCAATGCAAACCCATGGTCAGTCATGACATCCGGCACATCCGAAAAAGAGAAAAAACTGTCCACGCTCATTGGTGGCTGACCACTGAATGCCTCCTTGTTGTTTGAGAGACACTGCACCCTTGTGATGTCACTGACCCAACATGCACCCCTCTGTGATGTCACAAGGGGGGTGCCACCAGATGACATTCTTACCTATATAAGAACTGTCATGCAGTGAGGAGGCATTCGGCGGTCGGTCATCAATGAGTGAAGAAAATGTTTTTCTTTTTCAGGTGCGGCGGGTGGCATGATTGTTAAAGGGGGCTTCCAGATTCCAATAAGCCCCCTACCCCCACAACCACAGCCCAGGGTTGTGGGGAAGCGATCCTTGTGCCTATCAACATGGGTACAAGGTGCCCTGGGGTAGGGGGGCAGAGCCTCCCTGCCCCAAAACACCCCCCCATGCTAAGGGCATGTGGTCTGGTATGGTTCAGGAGGAGGGGCGGTGCTTGCTCAGATAAGGGTCTGGTATGGATCTTGGGGGGACCCCACACCGTTTTTTTTTTTTTTTTTTTTAATTTTGACATGCTTTTCTTTATTTTTCTCTAAATAGACAGGCCAGCAATTGCAACCGTGAGTTGACTAGTTGACTCGTTTTTTTTAAATTTAGAAATGTAATTTTTGCTGCAGCATGTTCTGTGCATGCTACAGATACGTCACTTTACAGACAGACTAAGGGGACTGCACCCCAGGCACTATATTTAAAGGAATTTTTCAGTTTTATTGTTGCACTTTAAGTATTAAAATCACTGCTCCTGAAAAAACTATAGTTTAAAAAGAAAAACGTTTGCACTGATACATGTCCCCCCAGGGCAGTACCCGGACCCTCATACCTCTTTTGCGGCCAATTACTTGCATATAAGCGTTCAAAATGGGCACTTTTGATTTTTCCTGTTCAGCTCCCATAGAATTCAATGGGGTTCATTGTTCGGGTCAGAGCTTTTCCCCACTTTGGGGGTTCTTCTGCAAATCGAACAGGGGGTTCTTCTGCCCATCTCTAAAAAAGAGTGTCCGCATCAGCCATGAATCCAAAGTAGTCTGTAATTATTTTGTATAAGTTCTGCCTGTGGTTGCTGCCTGCAGCTGGGCCTCTCTGCTGTGGTTGGAAAAACATCTTAAAAGGTTTAGTGATGCAGCCTCCTTCACCACTGTTCCACCTGTTCCATGATCTGAGCATTGGAATCAGATTGGCCATGTAAGGGGATGCTTCCACTATCTGGAAATGCAGCCATGAGATTCTTCAACAATGATGCATTTTTTTCATTTGGAAATGCAGAATATGTCTACCCCTACTAACTGCACATTCAGAACTTATGTTCCTCCTTTTAGGTCTGCCTAACATTATTATCAAAGGGAATTATTTAACTTTATTAGCAGCTATGGGAATAAGGGGATTAGGAATGTGACACTTTGGAGCACTTACCAACATAGTGATTTGGAGCACTAACTTGTACCACACAAGTATGCAGTGATGCATAAGCATTCACTGCAAATTTATGCTGATGACCATAAAATAAAAAAGACCCTAGCAAAATAATTTTAAAATGAAATATACCTCCCTCAAAAAATAAAGCCCACAGTTTTTCTACACAAAATCAAATGTGAACATTGCACAAAGTTACTTTGAAGAACTGAACTTGAACTTGATTTTGCACAATTTTGGCACTTTTTCACAGAATTCTTTATATGAACTTTATTATCATGCATATGAATTGTTATAATTTGGTACAGAATCCACACGTTTTATAATTGTTTAATCTATGTGTAGGCACGTACAGTATATATGCAACATTAAGGATACTTTTGATTATTGTTTGTATGTAGCACAGTTTGGCACTCAGCCCTTTACAGAGCTTACAGAAAAAAATGTGATTGTCTCTGGAGCATTTATAGACAGTGCCACTTATCCCTATATGTCCAATTTACTAACCTTTACTCCACCTAGTGGAGGTTCTAGGGAAGGCAGCAGTCTCATATTATACAGTTGTGCTCATAAGTTTACATACCCTGGCAGAATTTATGAAAACACAAAAACATTTCTTTCACTCATGGTTAGTGTTTTGGCTGAAGCAATTTATTATCAATCAACTGTGTTTACTCTTTTTAAATCATAATGACGACAGAAACTACCCAAATTACCCTGATCAAACGTTTACATACCCCAGTTCTTAATACCGTGTATTGCCCCCTTTAACATCAATGACAGCTTAAAGTCTTTTGTGGTATTTGTGGATGAGGCTCTTTATCTTCTCAGATGGTAAAGCTGTCCATTCCTCTAGACAAAAAGCCTCCAGTTCCTGGAAATTCATGGGCTGTCTTGCATGAACTGCACGTTTGAGAACTCCCTGGAGTGGCTCAATGATATTGAGGTCAGGAGACTGAGATGACCACTCCAGAACCTTCACTTTGTTCTACTGTAGCCAATGACAGGTCGACTTGGCCTTGTGTTTTGGATCATTGTCATGTTGGAATATCCAAGTACGTTCCATGCGCAGCTCCCTGGCTGATAAATTCAAAAGCTCCTCTAAGAATTTTTTGATAACATACAACATTCATCTTGCCATCAATTTTGACCAAATTTCCTGTGCCTTTGTAGCTCACACATCCCCATAACATCAGCGATCCACCTTTGTGGTTCACAGGCCTTGTTGACTCCTCTCCAAATGCAGAGTTTATGGTTGTAGCCAAAAAGTTCAATTTTGGTCTTATCACTCCAAATGACTTTGTGCCAGAAGGTTTGAGGCTTGTCTCTGTGCTGTTTGGCGTATTATAAGCAGGATACTTTGTGGCATTTGCATAGTAATGACTTTCTTCTGGCAACTCGGCCATGCAACCCATCTTTCTTCAAGTGCCTCCTTATTGTGCATCTTGAAACAGCCACACTACATGTTTTCAGAGAGTCCTGAAGTTATTTGTGGGTTTTTCTTTGCATCCCGAACAATTTTCCTGGCAGCTGTGGCTGAAATTTTAGTTGGTCTACCTGACCATGGTATGGTTTCAACAGAACCCCCCATTCTCCATTTCTTTTTTAATAAATCTCTATTTATTTAATTTTTCCATTATTATACATACAACCGATACAAAAAGGATACAAGCATCATATTCCATATCACAATCGTTACAAACATTATTGTTATTTAGTAATTTATAATCCTTCATTTTCCATTTATTGATGAGAGTTTTAATACTGCTGATTGGCATTCTCAATTCCTTAGATATCTTTTTATATCCCTTTCCTGTTTTATACAGTTCAACTACTTTTTCCAACCGATCCTTTGACAATTATTTTGCTTTCCCCATGACTCAAAATCCAGAAACGTCTGCAGCACTGGTTGAAAGATGCAAGTTTCTGTCAGGAGTCCAGAAACTCATTGACCTTTTATACACACACACTAATTACAAGCAAACAGCTCACAGGTGAGGATGGTTACCTTTAATAGCCATTCAAACCCCTTTGTGTGAACTTGTGTCTATGTTATCAGACCAAAATCAGCAGGGTCATTTGGGTAGTTTCTGTTGTCATTATGACTTAAAAAGAGTAAACACAGTTGATTGATAATAAATGGCTTCAGCCAAACACTAACCATGAGTGAAAGAAATGGTTTGTGTTATCATTCATATTCTCTGAAAAATGGCTGAGAAATCATAAATTCTGCCAGGGTATGTAAACTTATGAGCACAACTGTATATATTTTTATTTTTTATTTTGTACAGCTTTTTATATCTCAATCCTAAGCGCGGAAATTAGCCATTCCTACTAAACCCGAACTCTATACCCTAAACCCCAATCCCTGATCCTTAAACCTAACTGAACGTAGAAAATAAATATTAAAACATGAAATATAAGAAAACAATATAAAACACCAAAAAAACTGCAAAATGGGGAAGGGTGTAGCACTTAAAAAACAGCAGCTGAAGTTGTTAAGGCTTTATAAATATGCCTAAAAGTGTACAGGCAGATTTTCTACTACAATAATTAAGAGAATTGGAATGACATAGTATTGTAAACTTGACCAGCAGTGCAACAATTTTAAATAGGAAAGCATTTTTTTTATTACTAAAAATTAAGAGATGGCAGATGATACGGCAGTGTAAAATTGTGCAGTAGTAGGATCATTTTAGTGAACAAAACTAGACCCAATTTTACTAGCAATCATGAATACAGACAGAGGTATTACTACAAGAATTATGCTTCTGCAGAGGATACAGCAGTGTAAAACTGGCCTGCAGCAGGACAACTTTGATCAGGGATAATAGACTAGCGTACACCCAGTTTTTATTTTTTCTATGGGGATAGATGTCTGTTGCTACATACAACACATGGTGAGCGCTGTTACATCTTGTCCCACATGTCTCCAGCTTTCATGTCCTGCATGGCGGCCGGTGAGTGCTGCTACATGTTCCGCATGTCTCTTGCTTAACATTTTATTTTATGTACATACCAAAATGCTGGTTGCTTGCATGGCAGCAAGAAGAATATACGACAAGTGATGGTGCAGCTTCATTATCATCAATTCATATGTCTATTATGTCAGTGTGCATTATACAGTGGATTGGTGTGGCGTTGGGTTGCACTGATTTATTATCTAATTATTATATATATATACAGTGGGTATAGAAAAAATTGAATCACCCCCTTTTGAAAAAACTAATACAACTAGCAAAAGATATAACACCATCAGTCCAACACAAACAACAATATCTGAAATAAAAAAAAAAAAAAACAGAATCTCTGTGTTGGAAAAAGGATCACCCCCTCCTCCTAAAAATGACTTGCTATTAATTTGTAAACTCAATCAGGTGTAGCTAATCACCTTCTCAATGGCACACAAAGCCATTTGACTTTCAACTGTGATCAGCAGCTGTGCCTCTCGTCATTTTGGGGGGATTTTTTCTATACCCCCCACTTAAATTTAATATTAAGCTGTATGGATATATCTTAATCAGTTTAGAAGTATCACATGTGAAACCATTTATATTTTTTAACCGCTTGCCAACCAGCCTCCATCATTATACGTGTATAATGTAGCTGTATGGTGGCTCACGCAGGCGCAGTTGCAAGCAAAAGAGCACCGGCGGTGCGCGCTTGTGCCTGTTGCAGGCTGCATGACTCAATGTCCACCAGTGACCCGTGGTCGCCTTCTACAGGGACAGAATGGGGATCTGCCAATGTAAACAAGGCAGATCCCTGTTCTGTCAGGGGACATGAATGTGATCTACTGTTCCCAGTGATTGGGAACAGTTAGATCTGTCATGTCTTTGCCAGCCCCCACACAGTTAGAACACACTGCGGGAACACACTTAACCCCTTAATCGCCCCCTAGAGTTTAATCCCTTCCTTGCTAATGGCATTCATAGAGTAAGCAGTGGCTATTTTTAGCTCTGATCAGTATATAAATGTCATTGATCCCAAAAAAGTGTTCAATCTGTCCATGGCAATGTCGCAGTCCCGATAAAAATTGCATATCGTTGCAATTACTAGTAAAAAAAAAATAATAATAAAAATGCTAGAAAAATGCCATAAATCTATCCCATAGTTTGTAGACGCAATAATTTTTGCGCAACCCAATCAATATATGCATATTGCGGGTTTGTTTTTTACCAAAAATATGTAGGAGAATATATATTGGCCTAAACTCATAAATAAATTTGTTTCTTTATATATTCTTTTTGAATATGTATTATAGCAAAAAGTAAAAACATTTTTTTTTTCAAAATTGTCGCTCTTTGTTTGTCTATAGCGCAAAAAATAAAAACCGCAGAGGTGATCAAATACCACCAAAAGAAAGCTCTATTTGTGGGGAAAAAAAGGACATCAATTTTGTTTGGGTACAGAGTCACATGACTGGGCAATTGTCATTTAAATTGACGCAGTGCCGTATTGCAAAAAATGGCCTGGTCATTAAGGGGGCATATCCTTCCTGAAGTGGTTAAATAAACTGTGGCTCAAAAAAATGTATTTTTTTTTTTTTTTTTGTCGAAGGTGGAGAGACGTATTTATTTCAGGCTTTCAGTGCAATGCAAAGGGATACCAGCAAAATGTCAGCAGTCTGGAAGCTTTTTAAAATCGATAGAATTAACCCACAAATGACAGACTGCAAACTTTCTCTGCAAAAATATCAAGAGGGGGTTCAAAAGTTATTACTTATAATAACAGTAAATCTCATAAAACACCTCAAAATAAAACATAAGAGTGAGAATGGAGAATTTACAGCTGTTGCTAGCACTAGCACTCAGCAGCTGACACTGCAGCAAACCCTTGCAAGTTGTGAAAAAGTATCCATGGATAACCCAAGGGCTATAAAAAATAGGCAGTTACCCAATTCATTCTTCTTGATGATCAGCCACTATCAATAGTTGACAACGTGGGTTTTCGGCAACTTCTTAATGTTTTAGAGCCTAAGTATGACATTTCCAGTTGCCGTTATGTCACAGATGTCATCTTGCCAAAATTACACAACACAGTGAAAAAACACATTACCAACATGCTGCAGGAGGACATTAGGTTATCAATTTAACAACGGACATTAGAAGCAAAACCCACTTTACTGCATTGCTACCTTACTTGATCCCAGGTAATAATCGCTGCTATAAAATATAAAAAAATAGGGGGGGGGGGGGGGTGACCGGACATGCTAGGAAGCGGACGTGGGCAGCCAGTGCTCCGCTGAGGAATGCACAATCCGGAGGAATCTGTCAAGGGGAGGCAAGGGTGAGACATTCCCATCCCTTGGCCCTTCTCCCCAGTTCTTTGGCTACAAAATGAGCTGTATATTTCGTGATTAGAAGGCATCCGCCTGCACCGGCCCAAAATTTAGGCCGCGGCTTTTGCGGCCTACCAGACCCGGACCGAGCGGCGGTGACTGCAGGCTCCCAGCACACCATCCGAGCCTCATCCACCCTGTAACCTGCCCCTGGGGTCCCCCACACAGCGATGCCTGCCCCCGCAGAAAAAGGGGGAAAGAGCAATAGAAGGACACTCTAGAAGCAGCCTGGCGGGGCCTAGTAATGGTCTTGCTATCCACGGCCTCCACGCCTGCCCTCTGCTGCCTGGTCCCAGGACATCCATTTATCAGCTGAGGGGCCCTTACTGCTTACCTGCCCCCCTGGTGGACAAGTGAGGCCCACGAACAGCTCCATCTACGGGCTGTAATCAGTGGAGGCCTGGTAACGGCAGCCATTTTGGTACACCCGGTCCTCTCCACAGTGTCACCTCCACCATGAGCTGCCCCCATATCTAACTGCCCACCTCCCAGGGCACCCAGGCTGGTGATGGAAGGCTAGGGGCATGTAGAGCCCTGTGCCTTCTCGATACTGGCAGGCTTTCTCCAGCATACGAGCATCCGACACACATATGTCGGCGGGTCCCCCACTTCCCGCTGAACCTGCGGAGCTACAGCAGGGAACCATCCAATGATGCCTACTGCGCACAACCCCACTAGAGCCTCGGACACCCAAGGACAAAACGGACGTAGCCAAGTGAAAAACAAACCTCCCCCTCCCGCTGCTGCAACAGCTGCCACCCTCTCGGAAAGCAAAGGGGACTCCAGCGCCTCCCACATGGCCCCGTCAGGCAGCACATGCAGGTTAGAAAACCTCCCAACTATGCCTCTAATGGCCCACTCTCAAACCTCTTACTCTACAGGGCCCCCTAGATCTGAAGCTGCGGCTCCCCTGTCCTCATTTAGAGCCATGTTTGAGTCCTGGGCAGAGAAGCTAGAGGCCTCATTACAAGAGGAGCTACATACTTTAAAACAGCAAGCAACACGCACTGAAGGAGCCGTATCGGCACTGACTGTCACCCAAGCAGACCATGCTACTTGTATACTAGCACTCGAGTCGGCATCTAAATCTCAATTACAACGTCTGCGACAACACCAACTTCGCATAGAGGACAGTGGGAACCGAATCCGTATAAATAATATTAGGCTCCAGGGACTTCCAGAGGCGTCAGGTGCAGATCTGAGGCCCACGGTCTTAGCTATCCTTAATCAGGCCCTGGGAAGGGAACTCACCTCCCCGATCGAAGTTGACCGCATACATAGAGTGGGGGCCCCAGGAAAGGACCAAACAAACCTCCCAAAGGATGTATTTTGTAGGGTCCACTATTACACCCTAAAAGAAGAGATCATGCGTGCTGCCTGGAGACAGAGCACTATGGACTTCGACGGGTCTTCTATCCACCTTTACCCAGATCTCTCTCGTAACACTCTATTCATGCGACAGACTGTTCACCCCCTTTTGGATATCATTCGTCAAGCCAGGGCCTCTTACACCTGGGGCCACCCCTTCAGTGCCAAGGTTACCCGGGATGGCCAAAAATGTACTTTAGCAGACCCTGATCAACTGCCTGACTTCTTTTTGTTCCTTGAACAAGACCCTGTAGACATCCCAAACTGGCTGGATCCCCTGGATGACCGACAACGGATCCCGAACCCTGGCCCTTTTGCTCAAGGCCACAGACGTGTGCGCTCAAGGTCAATGTCTGACCCGCATAGGACCCACAGACCTACATCCCCTGAAGTTTAATCTCCAGGGTTTCCTCTGAACGCGATGTACCGATCAGATGCCGTTAATGTGGGGTTTCTGTTGGCCCCGGTTCTGCCCTCGTATAGGCCTACTTATTGGGTAGGGCGGCTCTGGGGTCACCATAAACCTACGTGATAGAGATGCCGTGTTGGGATACATTTCTAAGTTTATAATTTATAATCTACGGTTGAGATGTAATCTGGTTACCTACCCGCTGGACTGCATTCATTTCTTGTTTGGATAACCGCACTAAATTGTTCACTTCTCGCTGTTTTTCTCTTGAAAATTGGATACATAAGATATATGTGAAGTATGCCTGCTATGCTCTGCTATCTCTCATGATTTCCCCCCCTCCAAGCAATAGAATTGGCACAATCAGTGCCAAATAAGTGATTTGCTCACGTGGCGTCTTGCATTGCGGACGCTCTAGTTTTATTATACACCCCTCTTCTACTTAGTCTAACCCCATCCCCCCCCCCCACAGTGTTGTCTCCCCTTCCTGCTCTCTCACTTCCTTTCCTCTTCCATTCCCCCACTTTTGCTGTGACTTTTTTTTCTCTTTTTCTCCTTTTTTTCTTCTCTACTCTTTCTTCTTTTTCTCTTTCTCCTTGCTCCATCATGGCCCACACGATGAGCACAAGCCCCCGGCTAAAATCCTGTTCATACAATGCTAATGGACTAAACATGGCCGCCAAAAGGGGACAGATCCTATATCAGATGCACAAGCGCCAGGTTCAGGTGCTCCTGCTACAAGAGACCCATTTCCGAGCTGAATCCATGCCTCTATGCTCGGGGAAATACTACAACAGGTGGTTCCATAGCACTCACCCTTCACAGAAAACTAGGGGAGTTTCTGTGGCCTTCCATAAATCGCTTCCTATTGAACTCATAGACCACATGTCTGATCAACAGGGGAGATATGTTTTCGTGAAGTTCTCCTTGTGGGGGACAAAATTTACAATTGCTAATATATACTTGCCAAATGTTAACCACTTCAGCCCCGGAAGGATTTCCAGCTTTAGGACCGGAGCCCTTTTTGCGATTCGGCGCTGCGTCACTTTAACTGAAAATTGCGCGGTCGTGCGACGTTGTACCCAAACTAAATTTGCGTCCTTTTTTTCCCACAAATAGAGCTTTCTTTTGGTGGTATTTGATCACCGCTGCATCATTTCTGATCGCCGCTATAAACAAAAGAAGAGCGACAATTTTGCATAAAACCCAAATTTCTTACTTTTTGCTAAAATACAAATCCAAAAAAAAATATAAAAAAACATTTTTTTCACTGTTTTTGGCCGATTTATATTCTTCCTCATATTTGCGATAAAAAAAATCGCAATCGGCGTTTATTGATTGGTTTGCGCAAAAGTGGTCGCGTTTACGGATGATGAGAATTCATTTTTGGGGTTTTTATTTTTTTTAAATTTTTTACTAGTAATGGCGGCGATCTGCGATTTTTAGCGGTACTGCGATA
>BLSH010007967.1:69918-79985 GCA_018402905.1 Glandirana rugosa
CCCTGTCTAAAAACAAGATTTTAGTATAGTTTGACGATATCCCTCTCCAAGGACGACCCTCTCCCTATAGCAGTTTGATATGATTTTAGAACAATAATCTGTCCCTTACAGCAACAGCAGGAACCTCTCCCTATAGCAGTTTGATATGATTTTAGAACAAAAATCTGTCCCTTACAGCAACAGCAGAAACCTGACCCAATAGCTGTAGGAGATGATTTTAGAACAATAATCTGTTCCTCACAGCAACAGCAGGAACCTGATCCTATAGCAGTAGGAGATGATTTTAGAACAATAATGTGTCCCTTACAGCAACAGCAGGAACCTGACCCTATAGAACTAGGAGATGATTTTAGAACAATAATCTGTCCCTTACAGCAACAGTAGGAACCTGACCCTATAGAACTAGGATATGATTTTAGAACAATAATCTGTCCCTCTAAGCAGTAGACTCTAACTAGTCCAGTCAGATTGTTCTGTAATGCAGGATGATATGTTATTAGATCTGCAATCTGTCCCTAAAAGCAGTAGTAGTAGTAATCTCTACCTAGTCCACAATTAGATCGTTCTGTAATGCAGGATGAGATGTTATTAGATCTGCAATCTGTCCCTCACAGCACCAGCAGCATCCTCTCCCTACACTAGCCTGAGAGCATGTGACATGCAGCACTACGTGACTCCAGCTCATACAGAGGCTGGGTCACATGATGCACTGGCCAATCACAGCCATGCCATTAGTAGTCATGGCTGTGATGGCTTCTAAGGGCAAACCAGTGAGACGCTTGTTGATTGGCTGCCCTGCAGCTATTTAAAAAGCGGGAAAAAAATACCAGAACCCAGAACCCGAGCCCAAACTTTTTTCAAAAGTTCGGGTTTGGGTCCCGAACACCGCAAAGTTTGGGTTCGCTCAACTCTATATATAACCAATGCATATGGCAGAGCTGTTTGATCAATCGAAGTATCAAGATATTACCATATTACTTTGTAATGGATACACTCTGATCGTCAATGTTATATCAGATAGCTACTAATGCTGTAATGCAATAACGTTCTCGTTCTCTGAGATTTCTGTTCCTCTTCTTGCTCAATAAAATGAGATTGAACTAAAATATAAAAAAATATTCTTTGTTATTATGTTATATGTATATATTACAAATAACAAACATATGTATACTTACCTGCTCTGCCCCTGTATAATTATTTTGTACAGAGCAGCCCTGATCCAATCTTTTTGGCTCCTCTCCTTCAAGCAGTGCCCCCACAGCAAGCTTGCACAGTTGTTCCTTGCATGACATTGTCTTGTTTTTTCTGGATTGGTTCTTCTGAAATGCAGATGCTCAAATAAATGTTCCTGCTGCAAATGCAAAAAAAATATTTGAACAGGCAAAAACAAATGAGAGCTGCAAAATACTCACCATGCCTCTTAGAAAATACCTTGGGGTGTCTCCTTTTCCAAAATGGGGTCATTTGGGGGGCTGTTGTGCTACTTTGACATTTCAGGGCCTCCAAAACCGTGATAGGTAGTGAGGAGTAAAATCACCATTTAATGGCCTTAGAAAGCCTGAAGACGGTGACTGGTTTTTGGGGTTCTGTACTTGGCTAGGCTCCCAAAAAGTCTCACACATGTGGTATCCCCGTACTCAGGAGAAGCAGCAGAATGTATTTTCAGGTGCAATTCTACATATACCCATGGCATGTTTGAGCAATATATGATTTAGTGACAACTTTGTGAAAAAAAAAATTGTAATTTCCCCGAAACTTGTGGCAAAATATAAAATAATCCATGGATTCAACATCCCTCTTAACAAATAGCTTGGGGTGTCTACTTTCCAAAATGGGATCATTTGGGGGGGTTGTATCTGGGCATTTCATGGCCTCCGCAACTGTGATAGGTAGTGTGGGGTGAAGGCATACATTTTCGCCCTTAGAAATCCTGAAGGTAGTGATTGGTTTTTGGGGTCCTGTACGTGGATAGGCTCTCAAAAAGTCTCATACAGAAGTATCAGAATGTATTTTGGGGTGTAATTCTACATATACCCATGGCATGTGTGAGCAATATATAATTTCAGCGACAACTTTGTGTATTATTTTTTTTTGTCATTTGCGGCAAAAAAATAAAATATTCCATGGACTCAACATCCCTCTCAGCAAATATCTTGGGGTATCTACTTTCCAAAATGGGGTCATTTGGAGGGGTTTTGAACTGTCCTGGCATTTTATGCCCAACATTAGAAGCCTATGGCACACATCATCCACTCTTCTAACCACCTGAACCACCAATTCTTTTCTGAGACTTTTTGATTACTTGGGCACCAAACATGACATGCATCAAAAACAATGCATACCCGCGCAGCGGCAACAAACTATATACATCTTTAAAAGCCTTTACAGATTACCAATTTAGATCTGCAGGGGAGGCCTACTGCTAGAATTACCATCCTCGATCTGATGTTCCCGGTGATACCTCACTAGGGATGGGCCTGTGGGATTAGAACATTATGGTGCATTCACAGAAACGTTGCCACTGTGGAGTGCCCCATAATGCAATGCCGCAGACGGCGCGCACAGCTACTCCTCCATGGGAAGGCTGCAGCCGCCTGCTCTGGCTTTGTGTTTACGTTTTATTTATAGTGCAGGGCGGGGCCACTGAGTGATGTACGGATGACCCCGCCCCCTTCTGATGTCATGTGATATCAGAGGGACGGGTCACTCAATAACGTCGCTGGGTGGTCATGTCCTTCACTATAAATAAAACTTCAAAACAAAAAGAGCTCAGTCGGCAAGAGCCTTCCCATGGAATGGGAACGTCTGTTATTGTCGGATGAACATCTGACATTTCTAACGAGCCATATTCAAGTTTGGTTTCATTATATAGATGATGTTTTTCTTATTTGGGATGGATCTATGGACTTGCTTGAGAATTTTCTAAAACAATTGAACATTAATGATTTTAATTTGCAGTTTACTATGGTTCATAACTCAAAAAAACTGACATTTCTGGACATTACTGTTCAAAAAGAGGATGATGGCAGTCTATCCAGTGGACTATATAGAAAACCTACAGCGGGAAATACCATAGTCCACGCTGATAGTTCTCACCTGCTATTACTGGTGAGATCCATCCCTTTTTCACAGTATTTACGCCTAAAACGTAATTGTTCTGTGCCGGCTGACTTCCTACAAGAAGCCAATAAACTAAGAGAAAGACTTCTTCTGAGAGGTTATTCAAAAACCTGTCTGAGAAAGGCTTTCAATAGGGCCAATAGCCGCACACGTCAAAGTCTACTCTTTGCCCCCCCCCCAAAATAAGCAAGGACGATGAACATACTACAAGGATTATTACTAGATACAATAGACAACACAGGCTGATCAAAGCAATTATACAAAAACATTGGCACTTACTATCATCAGACCCCTTACTCAAACCCCATTTACCCCCTACCCCGGCAATTACTTACCGACGTGCACGAACCTTGAAGGACCAATTGGTCAGTGGTGAATTTGTTGGTCCTTTTCGTAATGAACCATGCAAACGCAGGGGCACCTACACATGTGGAGGTTGCTCAATATGTAGATGCATGAACATCCAGAAATCGGTGATATTACCGAATGGGGCCCCAAATAAACCCCAGCATTTTGCCAATTGTAGGACCCCCTACGTGGTATTCCTTTTGGTGTGTCAGTGTGGGGGGTTCTACGTTGGCAAAACAATACAAGAATTTTTTAAACGTTAAGACACGTGGCTAACATAAAAACTGCTGATCCTGAGGCACCTCTGGGACGCCATACCCTGAGATGCCATCAGGGTCGACGCCCCAGGTTTTCTTTTCTTATTCTGGATCATGTACACCCAAGTGCCAGGGGTGGAGACTGGGATAAGGTCCTATTACAGTGTGAATCACGCTGGATAGCGGCCCTCCAGGCCACGTCCCCACCTGGCATTAATGAGCATCTTCGTTTTAGACCCTTTTTGGAGGGCTTTGCTTCGGGTGGCTGGGACAGGGACAATATGTAGGTTACTACTTAGGAGGGACCTCATATATGAGTATTTGTGGGCATGTATTTTTTGATTGATTTTTTATAAGTCTGATGTATCTGTGCATAAACTAGACTACATTGATATAATTACCAACATTTTTGGAATTGTTTATGCCATCTCCTCTGTTTTGCAGACTTTGACCCGCATCTACAGACTTGGGCGATGTTCCGCGTTCGGAGGTCTTTCGTCCAGTTGTGGTGGTTCTTTCCTCCTCCTTCTTCTGGTTTCTCCCCTTTTTTTTTCAGGTCCCCAGTTTCCCTTGTCCCCTGCAGCCAATGGGGGCCGGCACTTACCGCCCAGTGCACCCAGGCTCCCGATCTCTATGAGGTCGGGGGCTGGGTCTACATGGGAGGTGGATTCCCCCGAGGCTTTCTGCTTCCCTTTCTGCATCAGAGGGGTCCTTCTGCATGATGCCCCCCATGTTCACATCATGTAATGGCGCCGTGCATTTTGACCTCTGGGTACTCGTTCTGGGACCCGGCGTGATTTAGGTCGGCGATTTGGGGTGATGAATGGCCTCACCTCTCAATTTTTTGTTTGTTGCCCGTGTGTCTTGCGGTCCCGCGCTTGTGCATTGCGTCATTTGACGCTTTGCGTCATGACGTCATTGCATGGTGCGGCGTTCACCACGCAGGGATTTGGTGCCATTCGGCTCCATTTAAGCAGAGAGCAATGGGCAGAGTGTCAGCCACCGTCTCTTCTGTGGGAGGCCAAATGTGCGTCATATCTTGCCATCACGGTAAGACCTTGTGCTTTTCCCTCACTTGTGGCAGTTTAATGTGCAATGCTTTGAACTTCCATTGATGATGCATTTCTCATGATGGTAAGGCCTTGTGCTCTTTCCCCATTTTTGACAGTTCACTGATGTTTCATGGGCTTGTACATACTCCTTTTATTGGAGCCAATGGGGGAGCTATTATTTCTTGATCTTGTTTATTTATGATTTACTTCTCTCAATAGCCATTTTAACTTCATATTTTTAAACTAATATGTTTTTTGAAGTAGTTCTAACATCCGACCCAACTATGATAGGGCAGGATGCTAGGGGTTAGGCACCTTTTGGGTGTGCGCACCCCATATTATATTTTGGATGTTTTTCTACATATTATTCTCTAGAATCCATTTAAGGTGACGTTTATGGCTAGAAAAATATACATAGATTTTTTTTTTGAATGCATCTTCAATGGAATCATACGATTCATATACATATACATTATCATTCCCTCCCCCTTGTGGTATCTGCAACGGCCTCCTGCTCTGTGGGGGACACCTGGGGTTCCATCCCTGTCCTCTTCCCTTTCGTTGGACTTGGGTCCTTCACCTCTTTCCACCCAATTGGATGGCAGTTCCTCTGATGTGGCATTATCGCTTAACTTGGTGATGTGTGGTGAGTGACCCCTCATCCAATGCTCCCTTGCTTGCAGCCCTATATATGGCAGATGTTGGTCTGTAATGCTTATGATATTTTTCAGAGCGCTTATTCCCTACATTTATGAATGCCCCTGAAGAAGGGCAACTATCCCGAAACATGTTGGGAGCATGCCCAGGAAGAAAACAACTTCAAGACGTCACTCATAGTCTATGTACAGTTCAATTTGTTCTGTAATATTAATGCCACATTGTTTTTCAAGTGTGCACATATGAGACACATTTTGATTCATTTTAAACTTTGTCAAAATAAAATTGTTAGGTTTTTATAAAAACTATGGTTTGCTTTTTGTACTGCCTTTAAAGTCCCATTTTTTGTACTGGGGGAGTACCTTTTATTTCTACTGCTAGAATTACTGTCCTCGATCTGCTGTTCCCGGTGATACCTCACTAGGGATGGGCCCGTGGTTCGACTCCAACATCGGGCGTTCACCTGTTCATCGAATTTAGAACATTATGGTGCATTCACAGAAACTTTGCCACTGTGGAGCGCCCCATAATGCAATGCCGCAGACTCCTCCTCCATGGGAAGGCTGCTGCCGTCTGCTCTGGCTTTGTGTTTACGTTTTATTTATAGTGCAGGGCGGGGCCACTGAGTGATGTATGGATGACCCCGCCCCCTTCTGATGTCATGTGATATCAGAGGGACTCAATAACGTCACTGGGTGGTCATGCCCTTCACTATAAATAAAACGTCAAAACAAAAAGAGCTCAGTCGGCAAGAGCCCTCCCATGGAGGAGGAGCTGTTTTTTTTTTTTTGGGTTCGTCGCTCGCCATGATTGATGATGGATTACAATGATACAATGGACAGCACGTTATCAAAACATGAAGCGTTAGCTTCGCATCGCATTGCTTCAGTTCAAAATTGAAGCCTCATGTCGGGTCAGGCCATGCCCACTATATGCAGGCAGGGGAGTTTACAGGCAGAAAAAAAAATCCAAAATTCCAGCATGCTGTCTGTAAATTGCCCAGCCACTAAATTCCTAAAAACGATTATACTGTGTATGGTCTTGGACACATAAGCTAACATGGTGAGGAGTTAACAGGTGCAGAAAGAGCTCACAACAGCTCAAACGCCTGAAGGAGCAGCTGCTTTGAGCTCCATTGTGCACGAGGCCTAAGGGGCTGTTCATACTCTACTAAATTTCTAACACTTAACAAATGCTTCTATAGCATTAGTATGGCCATTAGACTCTCGCTAATGAGCTTTAGTATGGGCGCTAGACTGACATAAATGAGCTTTAGTTGTTGGCGCTATATAAATCCTATATAATAATAAATAATATTAATTTAGTATGGGCGTTAAACTGGCATTCTACAAGCATTAATATGTTAAAAACGCTCCCCAAACACCCTATGCGCAGTCTTGGAGAATATGATGAGTGTTGAAACTGCTCCACAATAGAAGGTGATATTACAGGAAATAAACTAATTTTAACACCCTGCAACCACACCGCAAATGCATGCCAGAGCGTTTGTGAAGCGTTACCATAAATTTGAATGGGAGGCGTTGAAAGGCTTCAAACCCCTCCTGACTCGAAATGAGGCTTCGATTTTAAAGCAAAGCAGCGTGACGCAGAGTGACGCAATGTTAACACTTCATGTTTTGATAATGTGAACAGCACTGTATGCTGTCCATTGTATCATTTTCTTAGACATCTGAGAGGTGTTTTTAACGCCCCTCAAATGCCTGCTTTTAATGCCAGTGTGAACTTAGCCTTACTGATAACAACATCCTTGGCATCCTGGAATGAACTTAATTTTGTTCTGTGAAATATTTTTTTTCAATTTTTTTTGCGATACAGCACTGCGTTACCTTAACTAATAATTGTGCGATCGTGCGACGCTGTACCCAAATAAAATGTATGTCCCTTTTTACTACAAGTAGAGCTTTCTTTTGGGGGTATTTGGTTTGGTTTTTATTTTTTTCACTATAAACAAAAAAAGATTGACAATTTTGAAAAAAAAAACAATATTTTTACTTTCTGCTATAAAACATACCTAATAAAAAAAATTTAAAAAATCTAATTTCTTCATCAATTTAGGCCAATATGCATTCTGCTACATATTTTTGGTAAAAAAAATCCCAATAAGCGTATATTGATTGGTTTGCGCAAAAGTTATAGCGTCTACAAATTACTGAATAGATTTATGGCATTTTTATTATTTATTTTTTTTACTAGTAATGGCGGCGATCAGCGATTTCTAGCGGGACTGTGTCATTGTGGTGGACAGATCAGACACCAAACTGACATTTTTGACACTTTTTTTGGGAACCAGTGACATTATTACAGTGACCAGTGCTAAAAATATGCACTGACATTGTACTAATGACACTGGCAGGGAAGGGGTTAACATCAGGGGCGATCAAATGGTTAACTATGTGTCCTCAGTGTTTTTCTAACTGTGTTGGGGGATGGGCTGCTTGGGACAAAACACAGATCCATCTTTCTGCTATAAATTTCTGTGTGATATCTGTCAGAACAGAGATCTGCCTTGTTTACACAGGCAAATCCCCGTTCTGTCCCTGCGGAGAACAATCGTGGGCGGCCGGTGGACATTAAGTCCCCCCGGACCTGCTGATTGGCTTCCCCGCACGCACAGAATGCCATGTATGAGCCCAACCTACACCTACGGCGATTTGCGCAGCTGAGCCAACCTGCCACAGTATAACTGCGGCGGCTGGTCGGCAAGCGGTTAAAAATACAAAATAATGTAAGTTTTGAGGTACTGTTCTTGCTCCTCCTGCCTAACAATATTTAACTAAATGTATTGCACTTATTGGTTGTGAACTTGTGATGTTTACATGTCATTGCATTTCATGTATTGTGGAATTTTACATTTTAAGGTACAGTGTCATGCACAGTTGCACACTGCAGCTCATAACAGGTGCTCCTCCAGGTGTTAGATCTGATTTGATCTTTTTCTCTGCCTGTTGAATCCCCTCCATGTTAGCCTATGTGTCCATGCACATTATAGGCATTTTCAGGAGTGTAGTGGCAGAGGAGTTTACCTCTGCCACTAATTTTTTTTTTCTGCCTGTATACTTTCCTGCCACTAAACTCCTGAAAACGCCTATAGCGTGCATGGCCATGGACACATAGGCTATCATGAACGGGTGTCAAAAGGCAGAAAAAATGCTCAAAACGGTTTAAATGCCTGGAGGAGACTCTGCTTATTTTCAATTTGCTTTACATTTTTTTTTGCTCTGAGATACTGTTCTTGCTCCTACTCAGGCCTAAACACTATTTAACCCCTTCCTTACCGGGCCATTTCTGACACTCCTCTCCTACATGTAAAAATCATCATTTTTTTGCTAGAAAAATACTCAGAACCCCCAAACATTATATATGTTTTTTTAGCAGGTACTCTAGGGAATAAAATGGCAATCATTGCAACTTTTTATATCACACGATATTTGCGCAGGAATTTTTCAAACGCGTTTTTTTTGGAAAAGAAACAGTTTAGTGAATTAAAAAAATACAAAACAGTAAAGTTAGCCCAATTTTTTTGTATGTTGTAAAAGAGGATGTTACGCAGAGTAAATTGATACCCAACATGTCATGCTTTAACATTGCGAACACTCGTGGAATTGCGCCAAACTTTGGTACTTAAAAATCTCCATAGGCGGCATGCGCGAAGCTCTGCATGTCGGACGTGCCGCTGTAGAGCTCCGCATCTGAGGGGGAGATTCGGCCGCATCATACGGAGCTAGTCACAGCAACTCGACTCCCACAGACACTGAGAGTCGCCGGACACACCAAGGACAGAACAGGATGGTTCTGGTCCACTCCAAACCTAAACCCAAAGGCAAATCCATCAGAGAGGTCCTGGCTCGGGCCTCCGCAAAGATGGCGCCGGACACACCGCGCCGCGCGGGTACTCAGAGATCCCCTCGGATGAAGCCACTACCGCATCCAGATGAGGGTGAGTCAGATTATGAACAATCAACAGCCCCTTTAGGCTCCCCTAGAGCCCGTACCCTGCAACCTGACATTTTAAGTCAGATAGAATCCATGCTTCAGAGGGCCTTGAAGCAAACCTCAGACCAAATTACAGAGCGCCTCACCAAAGAGATTAGAGAGCTGGGCCACCGCACAGCTGAATTAGAGCAGAAGGTAGATGAGCTGGAAGTCACTATACACAATCAAGCTGATGAATTGGAAGCGATCAGAGAGGAGAACCTGACCCTTCTCACACAGCTGGAGGATTTTGAAAACAGGGCCCGCAGGTCCAACCTGCGTATCAGGGGGATTCCTGAGACAGTAGTAGATCTGCAGTCCACCATTACAGCTTTATTTCAGGAGCTAGTCCCCTCTATACCCATTGACAGGCTAGAGATGGACAGAATCCACAGAACCCTAGCCCCTCGCAAGAAAGATGGCCCTCCACGAGACATTATTCTCAAGCTGCACTATTATCGCACCAAGGACCAAATCATGCAGACAGCCCGCCTCAAGGGGGCACTGCGGTTCCAGGGTCATGAATATCAAGTCTTTGCGGACTTGTCTCCCACCACTATTGCTAAACGCAGGGCCATGAAGCCACAGCTCCAAATCTTACTGGAGAATCACATTCCTTACACTTGGGGTTTCCCTTTTT
>BLSH010008011.1:22034-48586 GCA_018402905.1 Glandirana rugosa
CAGCCGCAAGCAATAATCACTGTGTTCTCCCGGTGGGGGCGACTTCCAAAACCAACCCCCCCCCCACTGGGATAACACAATGGCTCCTAGGGAGGGATTCCCCCATTAACACTGACTGGGAGAATCAACTTATTTTCTATGGCTGGCTTTAGTTAAAATGGAACTTCACTCTCTAAATCAACATTGACTATTTTGAATCCTTATGTTGATAGTATTAGTAATTAGATAGGAAAATATGTCGTATTTACTTGTTTTAAACATTTAGTTACATTTGGTCCTTTAGTTACTCACTAGTTTCCATGCCTAGGCAAATGATGTCATACATCCCAGGAGTCTTCAAGAGGGGAGGAGGTGTTTTCTCGGCTAAGCACACCCGAGCTTAGAACAGATAGGTTCCAGGAAGTAAATGCTAAATAAATCATCTGCTCTTAATCAAGATGGCCATGGCCAGAAATGCTAGGGAGGTGTATTTCTAAGTGATTTCTTAGCAAAATAAAGCGGAGACATGGATGCATGGGTGAGTTTGCTTTAAATAAAAAAATTAAGTATATAGCATTTTTGGTTTGTGGTGCTCAGATACAGTGTAGTTCCACTTTAACCACTTGACCTCTGGGCACTTAAACCCCCTTAACAACCAGACCAATTTTCAGCTTTCAGTGCTGTCACATTTTGAATGACAATGCAACACTGTACCCATATGAAATTTTTGTTCTTTTTTTCTCACAAATATAGCTTTCTTTTGGTGGTATTTAATCACCGCTGTGTTTTTATTTTTTGCGCTATAAATGAAAAGAGGCAGACAATTTTGTAAAAAAAAGTGCATTTTTCTGCGTTTCTGTTATAAAATTTTGCAAATTAGTAATTTTTCTTCATAAATTTTGCCCAAAATTTATACTGCTACATATCTTTGGTAAAAAAAACAAATTAGTGTATATAATTTGGTCTTTGTGGAAGTTATAGAGTGTACAAGCTATGGTGCCTTTGACTGAAAATTGATCACACCTGATGTACCGATGGCCTATCTCATTTCTTGAGACCCTAACAAGCCAGGAAAGTACAAATACCCCCCAAATGACCCCTTTTTAGAAGGTAGACAGTCCAAAGTATTTAGTAAGAGGCATGTGAGTTTTTTGAAGTTGTATTTTTTTCCCACAATTCTTTGCAAAATGAAGATTTTTTTTTCTTTTTTTTTTCACAAGTGGCTGAGGAGCTGGTGTAGAAAGGAGGGGTTCGGGTTCCTGGAGAACTGGGCCGATTTCTCAATCGGTTACAAGCTCTTTAGAAAGGATGGACTGCACCTAAATGAGGAAGGTGCAGACCGGCTGGGAATAAGGATGGCCGACAAGCTAGAGGGGCTTTTAAACTAGGCAACAGGGGGGGGAGGGTCTAGACTTAGAAATAGACGGAGTGAAACAAAGTTTAGAGGGTAGCATTGGGGGCAGCAGTGGTAGGCTTAATGAAGAACCTAAACCTGAGGTAGGTAGTGCAACAAATCCTGTATGCAACCGAGAAATACCCAACAAGAAACCAGTAGGCGTTTGGACAAAACTACGGGGCTTGTTCGCTAATGCCAGGAGCCTGGCGGACAAGATGGGAGAACTAAAGCTACTACCGTACGAAGAGGAGTTCAATTTTGTGGGAATTTCAGAGACTTGGTTTAATAGCTCTCATGATTGGCTAGCTACCATTCAGGGGTATTCCCTATATTGCAGGGATAGGGAGGGCAAAAAAGGGGGAGGGGTATGCCTGTATATAAAAAATGACGTACAAGTAAATGTGAGGGATGACATTACTAGTGGATCAAGGGAGGAGGTTGAATCCTTATGGGTAGAGCTACTAAAGGAAGATACCAAGGGGAAAGTAATACTAGGAATATGCTATAGGCCCCCTAACCAGAGGGATGAGGGGGAGGCAGACCTCCTGTCACAGTTTGGAACTGCGGCAAAGATGGGAAGTGTCATTACAATGGGGGATTTTAATTATCCAGATATAGACTGGGCGGAAGGTACTGCACACTCAGCTAAGGCTTGACATTTCCTAAATGTCCTGCAATTTCATGGCTCTGATGTTAAATGCACCAACTAGAAAAAAGCCTTATTAGACCTTCTGATTACTAACAACACAGACCTGATCACAGACGTGGAAGTAATGGGCAATCTAGGAAATAGCGATCACAGGTCAATTAGTTTCAGTGTAAGTCACACAAATAGGAAAATTAAGGGGAGTACAAAGACATTGAATTTTAAGAGAGCTAACTTCCATAAACTACGCTCCTTGCTGGAAGATGTTAGTTGGGATAAAATTCTAGGTACAATGAACACGGAGGAAAAATGGGAGTGCTTCAAGGACATACTAAACAAAGGTATTAGCCAGTGTATTCCAATGGGAAATAAGTTTAGAAGAGCTAATAAAAAACCAGGGTGGCTTAACTCCGATGTAAAAACACATATAAAGGCAAAGGAGAAGGCCTTCAAAAAATACAAGGCTGATGAGTCTCTGTCGGCACTTCAGCTTTATAAGGTATGCAATAAGGAATGTAAGGGTGCAATCAGGGCAGCAAAGATAAAACATGAAAGACACATAGCTGAGCAGAGTAAAAAGTATCCCAAGAAATTCTTTAAGTATATAAATAGTAAGAGAGGGAGGTCAGATCATATTGGCCCCATAAAAAATGATAAAGGGAATCTGGTTACCAAGGATGGAGAGATGGCAAAGGTGTTAAACTAATTTTTCTCCTCAGTATTCACAAAGGAAATGAGGGGCTCAAGTATTCAAAACTATAATGTAGGACCTCATATCACGTCACAGGAAGCACCCTCATGGCTAACTGAGGATCAAATTAGGAATAGACTTGAGAAACTTAACATTAATAAGTCACCAGGACCAGATGGCTTGCACCCGAGGGTCCTTAAGGAACTCAGTCAAGAAATTGCCAGACCACTGTACTTAATTTTTAAGAACAGTCTACTGACTGGTATGGTACCAGCTGGTTGGAGAAAAGCCAATGTAGCACCAATATATAAAAAAGGACCAATATATATCCCTGGAAACTACAGGCCAGTTAGCTTAACATCAATAATATGCAAGCTCTTGGAGGGAATAATAAGGGACTATATACAATATCCTATATCCTATATCCTTCTGACAGCTTTGTCCTCTATACTTAAGCTAACTCTCCTTCACCCCTCTTCTCCCCACAGCTTATATATATATCTGCCCTCTCCTTATTACTGCACCCACCAACTCCTGCTTATTCTAAATCCACACACACAAAAAATCTCCACGACACTGGGGCATATTCCTTCATATAAATCACATTCCCACATTACCTCCCTCACCCTTCTGCTTCTCCTAACCTCTGGAGATATATCCCCAAACCCTGGGCCCCCATCACTTAACTGTACTCAACTCACCCATCACCCCACACCCCCTGGCAGCAGCCGCAATCCACACAATTTAGTGCCCATTTCTCTTCTCCCCAAGACCAGACTCCCTTTACTTGTGCCCTTTGGAATTCCCGCTCTGTCTGTAACAAACTCTCCATGACCTTTTTATTGCTAACTCATTTAATCTACTCGCCATTACCGAAACCTGGCTTCATGAATCCGACACTGCGTCCTCTGCTGCTCTATCTCATGGTGGTCTTCTTTGGGCACACTCCCCCAGATCCAGTGGACGTAAGGGAGGTGGTGTTGGTATCCTTCTAGCCCCTCATAGCACCTTTCAGGTACTTCATCCACCTCCTTCTCTGTCACTCTCGTCTTTTCTCTCCAGTGTCTCTAAAGATTGCTGTGATCTACCAGCCTCCTGGACCAGTATCAACCTTTCTTGATGACTTCTCTGCCTGGCTACCCTACTTTCTCTCTTCTGAAATCCCCACAATCATTCTTGGTGACTTCAACATTCCTATTAATACTAACACTCCTGCTACTTCCAAACTTCTCAGTCTAACCTCCTCCTTTGACCTGATGCAATGGATACGCCCCTACTCACTCTGAAGGCAATACCCTTGACCCAGTTTTTTCCCACCTATGCACTCCATGCAACCTCTCCAGCTATCCATTCCCTCTCTCAGATCACTACCTTATTAGCTTCACTCTCTCCCTCTCCTCCACCTCCTCTCCCTCCAACCGCCTAAAAGTTACCCGCAGAAACCTACGTCATCTCAACCCTTCTATTCTCTACTCTGCTACCGATGACCTATATGAAAAAATCTCACCCCTATCCTGCACCCAACTAGCCACTTCTGTCTACAACACTTCACTTCTAGCTTCAATGGACTCACTGGCCCCTCTCGCTACCCACAGAATCAGGCCCCAACCCCTTTAACCTTGGCAAACAGATGGTACTAGAAGTCTGAAAAAACACAGCCGTGCTCATGAGCGCCTGTGGCGTAAGACTAAGTCTCAGAAAGACTTCAACCAATATAAAACTGCCCTCCAAAAATACAATTACAGCCTCCTCGTGGCCAGGCAGACCTATTTTATCACCCTCATTAGAAACGTATCATCCCGTCCCCGTCAACTCTTCTCTACCTTCAACTCTCTACTTCCCCCTCCACTGCCTCCACCCACCAACTCACTCACTGCCCAAGAGATTGCCAATCACTTCAAACTGAAGATTGATACAATTCGCAAGGAGATCTCTGCTGTTCAGATACCCTCTACGCTTTACACTTCATACCCACAGGTTCAATCATTACTTCCCTCTCTCAACCCACCACTATAGACGAGGTTGCTAAACTACTTGCCAATGTCCATCTCACCACCTGCCCCCTGGATCCTATTCCCTCGCAAATGCTATGTTCACCCTCTGGATCTATTCTACACTCTCTAACCTACATCTTCAATCTCTCCCTCTCTTCTGACATCTTTCCCAACTCTCTAAAACATGCATTAGTTAACCCCATACTTAAAAAGCCCTCCCTGGACCCTTCCAATCTTGACAACTTCTGCCCCATCTCCTTGCTCCCCTTTTTATCCAAACTCCTTGAACGTCTGGTCTACAACCGACTTTGCGACCACCTTGCTAATAATGGCCTTATTGCCCCCCTTCAGTCTGGTTTCCGTCCTCAACACTCCACAGAAACTGCTCTCCTAAAACTAACAAACAATCTACTAACGGCCAAAACCAATGGACACTTTTCTGTAATCCTACTCCTGGACCTCTCTGCTGCCTTTGATACTGTTGACCACCCCCTCCTCCTCAAAAACCTCCACACTTTTGGTCTCCGTGATTGTACTCTTCGCTGGTTCTCCTCCTACTTATCCAACCGCACCTTTAGTGTTACTTACAATTCAACTTCCTCCCCTCCTCTTCCTTTCTCTGTTGGGGTCCCCCAAGGTTCTGTCCTTGGACCGCTCCTATTCTCAATCTACACCTCCTCCCTGGGTCAGTTGATCCAATATCACCTCTATGCTGACGACACCCAAATCTATTTCTCTACCCCTCAGATCACTCCTGCCGTCTAATCACGTATCCCTAATTTACTAACAGATATATCAGCCTGGATGTCACACCACTTCCTCAAACTCAATCTATCCAAAACCAAACTTATAATTTTTCCTCCCCCATATGCCCCTTCCCCCGATCTCTCTGTCAAAATCAATGGCACAGCTATAAGCCCATCCCCGCATGCCAAGGTCCTAGGTGTAGTTCTGGACTCTGAACTCTCCTTTAAGCTCCACATCCAATCACTGTCCAAATCTTGCCACCTCAACCTCTGCAACATCTCCAAAATACGCCCCTTTCTAACCAATGGCACAACAAAGCTCTTAATCCACTCCCTGGTCAACTCTCGTCTCGACTACTGCAACTCCTTTCTCATTGGCTTACCTCTACATAGGCTATCCCCCCTCCAATACATCATGAATAGTGCTGCCAGACTTATCCACCTTACCAATCGCTCTGTTTCTGTTACTCCTCTCTGTCAATCCCTCCACTGGCTTCCACTCACCCAACAAATTAAATTCAAAATACTAACAACTACTTACAAAGCCATCCACAACTACATCACTAACCTGGTCTCTAAATACCAACCTATTCGTTCTCTTCGTTCCTCTCAAGATCTCCTGCTCTCTAGCTCCCTCATCACCTCCTCCCATGCTTGCCTCCAGGACTTTTGCAGGTGGCAAACATGGATGGATGGGTGCACACGGATGGATGGGTGAGCACGGATGCATGGCTGAGCACAGATGGGTGGCTGAGCCCAGATGCATGAGCACAGATGGATGGGTGAGCATGGATGCATGACTGAGAATGGATGGATGTGTGATCACGAATGCATGGATGAGCACGGATGCATGGGTGAGCATGGATGCATGGCTGAGCAAGGATGGATGGGTGGGTATGGATGAGGTGAGCACGGAGGAGGATGGATGTGTGAGCATGCGTGAGGATGGATGGGTGAGCATTTATGGATGGATGGGTGATGCAGACTATCACAGAGCAGCACTGTGGGCACCAATCAGCTTGTTTACATCTAATCAATGTGTCATTTGATGGAGCGATCACATGGTAAAGGGCCGCTGCGAGAGGCCATTTCCCCCGATCCGTGATTCCGGTGGTCGCGGATACTCCCGGGTGGGTGCCCTAGGGGGCGCGCGGGAGTGAAATTCTGGGAGGACATCATAGAACGCCCTCCCAGAATAATGAGGCCGCCTTGCGGCTGTCTTTTTATAATGAGCGTGTCGGCAAGTGGTTATACTATAAGGTGCCAAGGTATTTCACCGAAAGTCGGCTAAAAAAACATTAAATTTTGCTCATATATTCAGTTAGGGACTCATGTAGCCAACAGTGAGATTGCTAGTTTCATGAGGAACTCAACCTCACCACAATGACTTCCTTCTTCCTACTCTACATCTCTTCAAAGCTACTTTGGGGACAGGGACTTGAGAAAGATTTATATACTTTGTATTGTGCTGTAGATTTTTTAAGGTGTAGAATATGTTCATGTTGTATTTATATAACTGTGTTAGGCCTCTTGGTGGGAACAGGAAGTAGGAAGTAATGAAGTGAAACTAGAAAAAACAGCCTTACATGTCACATGCCTCTCTCCTGACTGGAATAAACAAGCTCCTCAGAAGATTCACCTGACTATTTATCATTGCTTCTACAAAATCTACATGGTGTCAGAAGTGGGATCCTTCAAGGGCTACACACAGTAGACTGTACCGTTTCATCCAAGAGCATGTGATGCATGACTGGAAGCTTACCAACAGTGTCAGTTTGAAAACAGTCCTCATAAGTGGTCATCTCAGAAGCCTGTTGTTGTACTGCATGTACTTCTGGACTGAGGTGGATTAGATTTAAGCACATGCTGTCTGGTAAGCCTAGCAGGCTCTTAACATTTCAATCCACAATGTGGAATAGCAGCTTGTCCCCTGATGGATCCAAGGTAGATGTGCCCAGTTTCTGAATTGTTTGACCGCCGTAAGCTATCAGGTTTATTTTATTTGACTGATCAATTTCAGCTTTGGGGTCAATGCTGTGCAATGTGGATAAGGACATGACATTGCATTTGGCCCCAGTGTCAATTTTCAACTTGATATGTTTGTTGCATGCTGTTGAGAGGTTGGTGAATATTTCTCCCTTATTTGCAATTAGGTCCACACTTTCACAATGAAAACAGTTTTGGTGTTCATCACTTTCCACTACATTAATTCTGTGCACATTTTGATGTTTGTCATTAGATGGCATCATCCACACACCATTATTTTGAGGCTTGGACCCACAACATTTGCTAATGATTCCATTTGTTGCATGAGTTACACCTTTTGTTAAAATCTGGACATGTGTTGCATTCAGTAGTGTGTTGATTACCACAATTGCTGCATTGCCTTTTGTTCTGTTTCACCACAAATACTTCTACTTCTCTTTTTAGTTCCTTAGTGCCCCTTTCGGAATATTCAAACAACATACATATTCTGATGGCTTTTTCCAGTATCAAATCTTTCTCCCTGAACAACTGAACACAAACTGCATCATTGTAGATCCCACATACAATCCTGTCACGTATAAGTTCATCTGTTAGGGCACCAAAATTAAATTTTTTTAGCCAGCAGTCTCAGTGTGGCTGCATAGGATTGTATTCCTTCATCAGGTTTCTGAGCCATCATGTTAAATGCATGTCTGTTTATTATCGCATTACGCTGTGGTAAGCATATCTCATCAAATTTATTGATTAAGATTTCAGGGTCCTCTCTGTCCTCTGTTACTTGAAAAGTAAATGATTCATATTTATCTAGTGCATCTGAACCAGCAAAATTGAGAAGAGTGTAAGCTTGTACCTTTTTTGACTTGTCTGAGAGTCCTGCTTTGCTGTACATGTCCCATTCTCGTTTAAATTTCAGCCAGTTGTTAGCAATGTCATTATCATCAAAGATTAGAGGTTGTATGCCACGTAGATTCTGAGTCATGATGTTTCAACGATTTACTTCTGACACCAAGCATAGCCATCTGCTGCTGTACCAATTGACACTTCCAACAATGGATATAACACACAACCACAACATAATTATGATGGCAACAAGCAAAAGTTTTCAGACTCGCAAGCCCCACAAGTCATTACTCGATCTGTTAAGATCCAAAAGAAGGTAATACTGCGCAAAGGAAATAATGTACTATAAAAAAACAGTGATGTGTCACTGCTGGCATAACACACTAGAATGTGAAGTTGAATAAACAAAAGAAAAAAGAACCGCGCTTACATCACTAAAAACAAACCAAATGGATAATGCTCCATCTGGATATAAATTTAGGTAATGCAGACGCTACCAAAATAAACACCTACTTGGTGAGGCAAACCTGTGCAAATTACTGATAAGGTGCCAATCTAAGTGAGCACATCATACACTTTATGTAAGCCAAAAGAACCTACAGATGCTAATGCACATATTTACACCAATAAACTATATAACAAAACAACAAAATAAATGACATATTAATATGACAAAAAATAAAATTGTGCAAATCTGCTTTGCAAAGAAACAATCTACTATGCAGCCTTGGAGTGAAAGAAAAGTGTCTTTGTGTAACAAGAAAAGGAAGAGATTTTCAATCCCAAGGGATCTCCTTTAAGACCAGGGTGAGAAAGGATATGCGCAAACCAGTTCCAAAATAATGCTTTAAAAGTCCAAAAGTGACAGATGCGATCCTTCACCACACAGTGCACCACAGTGGTCAATCCTACTCACCAGATTGCCATGATTCTCATTACAAGAATCAGTAGCGCTTTGTGATCAAGCCTTTGGGTGTCCAGAATCGATGTTCCTGAGCTGCTTCCACAAACGGTCGGTGAACAAGTAAATCCAGAAACCGATATGTGGACTTCATATGGCTCACACCAGCATGTACCCAATAGCAGGAGAGAAGGATAGGGGCCACATGGGGAAGTACGTCACAATTTATTAAGCTTAAAACATACAAGGTAAAAACAAGGCAAGCTTAAGAGCTTATAGATGGTGCAGGGGACGCCAGTGCGCTCCACCTGCATTGCAAACAAACGGAAGTGACGGGCCAGAAACAGCACTACCCTAGGCTGCGTTTCATCGGCATACGCACTGACGTCACCCCCTGATGACGTTTATTGGTGTAAATATGTGCATTAGCATCTGTAGGTTCTTTTGGCTTACATAAAGTGTATGATGTGCTCACTTAGATTTGCACCTTATCAGTAATTTGCACAGGTTTGCCTCACCAAGTAGGTGTTTATTTTGGTAGCGTCTGCATTACCTAAATTTATATCCAGATGGAGCATTATCCATTTGGTTTGTTTTTAGTGATGTAAGCACGGTTCTTTTTTCTTTTGTTTATTACTCGATCTGGAAGAGTGTGTACACCCAATCCAAAGTTCCAAGACTTTATCACACACTGACTCTTACTCATTTTGTGTTTACTAGCATTTTGTGTTTTACAGTGTAGTTTGTTATTGTTCCTTGCTATGCTTCACTCCTTGTTGGTTCCATATTACACTTCATTTATATATACATATCTCTTCTGCTGGGAGAGGATATAAATATTTGGGACAGGCTATGTGCTCCGTCTCTTTCTCTGGGCTGAGGCCTAGGGAGTTGCTGCTGAATGGAGCACTGCTGTTAGGCCCAATAGCCTAGTTTGGGGCCTAACATGTTTTGACGTGGTCCTGCAGCTGTCCTACCTGGTCTGGAGGAAGCTGTGCCAAGGAGGATGCCCAGGGGAGCTCCCTTGATGGTCAAAGAAAGGAAGAAAGCTGATCTCTCAGAAGGGCCTGGTGACTCACTTGGAGGACTCATTGAATTTTTTTTTTCCTTGGAAAATTATTTTTTATTGCTTTCAATAAGAGGACGCATTGAAATTTGAGAACGCGTTTAAAGTGTTGCTGAGTCAGCTTAAAGGTTCTGACACTGTGAAGCTGGACATTGATTTGGAGAGTCTGTAAGTGATCTGCTACAGTATCTGGGACCCCTAACCTTCGCCTCCTTAACCGTTCTGCAATAAAACTTTAAAAAGGTAAAAGTGACTGGTACCCAATATCTTTTCTTGGTCTCCCCATTTTAGCCATGGACTCAGCCTTGGGATGAAATGCTTCCTGGCCCTTGTAGGTGCTATCCTGCTTTTGGGGTGTCGGGGGTTCTCCATATTATATATATGTAAGCTGCTGTACTTCTGCTTTTCACAGCAGGACGTGCACTGGGTGGTAAATGCCTCCCCATATGCAGGTATGCAGTCATAGTCATTTAATATATGGCTATAATATATCATTAAATGCAGTTTACAAACCACAGAGTGTCTTATTGTGTAAGTGTTCTCATCGCATTGTGAGTACATGCCTGTTTGTAACATTAACCACTTACAATTATCCAGTCACTGGGAGAGTCATTCCAAGAATGAGGTTAGACACGGTGTTCTTTGGATTGTACAAGCTGCAATTGTTAAATTGAACACTGTGTGTGGATTCCTCTATCCTATGTAATATTTGGCAGATGAGACAGGGATACGAATCAATGTGATGACCTTTTTTGTACAATTGTTTGAATACAGGAATTATTGTCTGTTTTTGTACATATAAATTGAGCAACTGCACATGCCATGGCCTCCTGGATGATCCCTCACTAAATCTGTACAGCAATCTTTGAAGTGTCATGTGGCATCCTAAAGTTTTAGTTTTGGATGGAACTATTGCTATACAATGCAGTGTGTCACTATGACGGAACTATTGCTATACAATGCAGTTAGTTACTAGCAGTTTTTGTTTTTCTTAGCCCTTCCCATAATGTAGTTTTATTGCCTGTTGACCCTGCCAGTAGATCCCTTACTTTTCCACTTCCTTTAACAGGTAAAGATGTCCATCAAAGGTTTCAGTTACAGGGGTTAGAGAAAATCCTCTAATTCTGGCAGTGGTGTTTGCAACAGTTGGCTTTTATTTATCTGGTTTAAACTTTTTTTCTCCAAAAGCAACGAAAATTGTCTTGGTAATTGCTTAAAAAGTGTTAGCTATGGATACGATTTGGTGCACCACTGCCATGGGCTTGAGGTGAATCCTGCAGGCTTGAGCAGATTAACCCAGGCAAGTTTTTTTTTTTTTCTTTAATAATCATTATTACATTTTTCTTTACATTTATAGATAATCATTCAGCTGCATAAATCGGGGTGGCACATGCCCATCCCACCCACCCATCCTACCCCCATAACCCTCTTTTACTAAACTTCCCTTAACGTGCACATTCACCTCACACTCGTCAGCCACTACCCTTCCATACCCATCCATACCTCTTTCAGCCACCTCTTTACCCCATTTGGCCTTTTAACAACCGTGTGTCTTACGGGAGGGGTAACCCCTACTGGTCAACCAACAGCCCCATTACTTGACAAAATGACCAAAATTCCCTCTTTTTACAAACACCCCTTTTTCTTTCCATATCGTCTCCTCGACTGTTTTTATCCATTCGTCTAGCATTGGGGGTATCACCGACTGGCACCTCTGGGCTATCAACTTCCTCGCTTGGAAAAGGCAGCCCAGGATGGCAGACGACTCAGTCCCCACCACCTCTGCTCCCATCATACCACTCAATATACAGTGTTGCACATCCATTTCTAGTGAGGCTCTGAAGGTCATATTAATAACCTCGATTACCCCCTCCCAGTACCTGTGCAATTTCGGGCACCTCCATAGCATATGTACAAGGTCCCCTGTATTTCGACATCTAGGGCAGTTATCATCTTGCTTTTTCCAAAATCTATGTAATTTTTGAGGAGTGTAATAAACTCTATGTAGCATGAAGAGATGCGACACTTTCTGGGAGGGGGCCATTGACACCCGTGGGCATGTACTGAGGAAGTTCTCCCACTGTTCCGCTGTTATTGGCCCTATATCCTTTTCCAATCTTGCTTTAACAGCATGTTCTTTTCTGTGTTCCCCACCCCCCTTCCCAAACTTGCATATAGGCTAGAAATCAGACCTTTTGCAGTAATTGGTTGTATCACCTTTTGTAGGAAAGGCATCTCATCCACTTCTACCCTTAGGTTCTAAAACTGTGGGGCCAAGGCGTGCCTAATCTGAAGATATTTATAGAAAGAGTGCTTCGGGATCTCATATTCCTCTCTCAGATTTGTGAATGATTTAATATGGCCATCCTCATACAGCTGGGCGATGTGGACAATACCCAGTCTCTTCCACTCCCTGAATATTCCTATTTTGCGGAGTTCTGTTAAGTGGCTGTTTTCCCATAGGGGGTATATTCAGAAAAGCCCTTGTACCCCATTTGTAGTTTGACAAACGACCAAACCTTGACGGCCAATGTTAATGTTGGAGTTCTTGGGGTGAAGAAGTTGGCTTCTAAGGCCTCCATGATCCTCTCATGCGGGGTATGTTCCAACATCAGACGGCAGTTGATATCCTGTACTCCCCTCATGCCACTGCCCCCCAGTTGCTGAAGCTGTGCCACTAACTAGTAATTCCTGGGGTGGGGGAGGGCCATCCCCCCTTCGTTTGGCTGGAGCTGAAGGGTACTCAGATGGATTCTAGAGGTTTCCCCCCTCCAGATTAGTTCCCTAAAAAGCGTGTCTATTCTTTGGAACCACTTTTTGTGTATCCAGACTGGGGAGTTATGGAGTATGTACAATAACTGCAGGAGCCACACCATCCAGATCAGATTACATCTCCCTGCCACTGAGAGAGGGAGACATCTCCATATCTCACCTTTACTCTTGAACTTATTCAAGAGCGGAGTCATATTATCAGGTAAAGAGAAAAAAGGAATGGCGCTCACTCATTCATAGATCTAGATAACATAATCAATAAACTGTAAATATTAACATTAATTGGTGTCCCAACAAATATATCTGTCCCATTAATCCATACAGTAAATCATACAATTAAAAATGTGAATGGATGAGCAAATAAACAATACTCTAAAAAATACGAACTGTTTTTGCAAACCTGTGAATATGTGAATCAATATTCACCAATATATCTGTCCCATTAAATCATACAATAAATCATACAAATAAAATTGTGAATGGATGAGTGAAATGAACAATACTCTAACATGTGAATATGTGAATCAATAAATAGTGGCCATAATGATAATTAACTGCCAATTGAAAAGAAAAAGTCCATCCACCAAAGTGCAAAGGAAAAGTGTCTATGATTTTCTTCTTAAAATCTTCTAATTTGCAACTCAACAAACCGTGCTCCACCACAGATAGTGCTTAATCAATTATGCACTCACCAGAGATATATGTTAAAGCCTTAAATAATAAGCTCTCTCACAGATGTAAATCCTCCTTGCATCATAATCCAGCTATTGGTATCTCCTTCATAGTAAGCCATCATAAAGCCTCGATTACATTTCTCCTTTACTCTCAATATACCTCAGACACCTTTATACTTGGTTTAGGCTCAGATAATGCTCAAAACAAAAGCATGAAACATATAATCTCGCAACGAGTATTTTATTAAAAGTTTAAAATGACAAGATCAAAAGCACTCACATGTCAATATGCTGTCTGCCAGCACCAGCATGTACAGCATATGGTTGTTTGAATACCGCCGGCTCCCAGCTCACAGCTTGCAGTCCTCGGCATGCGTTCCACCTTGTAGAACCAAACGGGCAGGAAGTGGCGTCATCAGGAAGCGGGTGTGGCTTCAATGCATTTCGTGTTCCTACGCGTCGTCAGGAAGCTCACCGCCTCCATTTTGTTGGAGTCTTTTATATTCCTAATTGTTTCCTGATTGGTTAAGTCGCCTGGGGAGAATTTCGCTTAACCCCGATACCAAAACGTGGGATAAACATGCTGTGCATCTTGGTTTACATACAAATAAGCAGACTACACTCATTATACATTATAAATCAATTACAGTATTAAAAGCGCCTCCAATCGTGCAATATGATCGCTAACCTTCAGTCCTAATATGTATGTTTGAAATTGATTTATTGCTAAAAAATAACCTTCATTCACTTCAAAGAAATGCCAAACGTAAAATTCTTAAAATATATTGTACTGGGAGAGGTTCTTTCGTTACAACTGCATTAGTTGATATTATTTGGAGGAATTGGTCACCTTGGCGCCATCTACTGGGTCAAACATAGGGAAGTGGGTTGTCTCCGCGCCATCTGCTGGGTATGGCCCTAATCAACACCCGGTGTTTACTGGTGCCTAACCTATTAATGCTTGTTCTATAAGGAAATAAAGTAATTCAGCGCCATCTAGTGGGCATGGCGCTAATCCACCCCCAGTGTTGGTTGGTGCCTAAACTATTAATGCTTGGTCTATGAGAAAATGGGGTATTTCAGCACCATCAGCCGAATGTACACTTGGTTTAGATTTCATAATGTTTAAACCATTAGAGACTAATGGGCCTACTGAGAACTAAAATATTAATCTATGAGGTGGCAACTGAGCCTAATCGATCATTCAGGCAGTTTTAAGGGAAAATGTCATATTCCATGCCTTAAGCTTGGTTCTATGTAGTGTGTTTTAATACACACTGTATATAGATAGGTCTTCCACTTGTTAGTGGTGGCCAGCTTCAAGCCCCAAATTTGGAAAGTCATTCTAAAAGACAACTATGGAGGAGGGGTTTTTTGATTCCCCCTAACAGAGGATAGGTGGAATTGATATTCTAGACAGTATGGTATATTGTCCCATATCACACTCATGACTGGTGAGATGCTCAACACCAATCATCCAATAGCAAGCGCGCACTGACCAGATGTTCCCATTATGTTAAAAATTAGATATATAACAGTTGAGGTCTATGTCAATATTTAAACCTGATGGATACAAGGACCCCATTCTATGTATCCACCAGGTTTCATCCTGGGAAATTTGTATGACCATGTCTCCTCCCCTCCAGTGCTTAAATATTCTATCGATCACAATAAATTGTAATCCCGAGGGGTCTCGGGCGTGGAATTGTCTAAAATGGCGGAATACGTTATGTTTAATGCACCCTTTTTTGATTGTATTTTTTAACAGGTATTTTTTTTTTAACAGGTATTTGATTGTATTTACATGCTCATTGATTCTTTTATACAAGGGCCTAGTTGTTCTACCAACATATTTAAGACCACAGGGGCAAGTAAGAAGGTAGGTAACCCATCTTGTGTGACATGTTATTGATTTGTTAATCTCCCATTTGATTTTGAAAGCCAGACACCTTTCGCCTTTTATTGCAAGTGATTTGACAAGAGATACATCTTCCACATCGAAAAAAGCCATTCATCTCAAAGAAAGTTTTAGGTTTCTTAGGAGGAACAATTACATTTTTTCTATCCTGTTCCGTAGGCCTGGTGCTCTTCTATACACAAATTGTGTTTTTTTTTCGGGAGTATTTTGTTCAAACTAATATCTAGATATTTATATTCTCATATTCCTCTCTCAGATTTGTGAATGATTTAATATGGCATCCTCATACAGCTGGGCGATGTGGACAATATCCCGTCTCTTCCACTCCCTGAATATTTCTATTTTTCGGAGTCCTGTTAAGTGGCTGTTTTCCCATAGGTCGGTATATTCAGTTGGAGTTCTTGGGGTGAAGGAGTTGGCTTCTAAGGCCTCCATGATCCTCTCATGTGGGGTATGTTCCAACATGAGACGGCAGTTGATATCCTGTCCACTCCTGATGCCACTGCCCTCCAGCTGCTGAAGCTGTGCCGCTAAATAGTATTTCCTAGGGTGGAGAGGGCCATCCCCCCTTCATTTGGCTGGAGCTGAAGGGTACTCAGACGGATTCTAGAGCTTCCCCCCTCTCCAGATTAGTTCCCTAAAAAGAGTGTCTATTCTTTGGAACCACTTTTTGTGTATCCAGACTGGGGAGTTATGGAGTATGTACAATAACTGCAGGAGCCACACCATCCGGATCAGATTACATCTCCCTGCCACTGAGAGAGGGAGACGTCTCCATATCTCACCTTTACTCTTGAACTTATTCAAGAGTGGAGTCATATTATCTGCTAAAAAATCCTTCGGGTTTCTCGAAAATGTGATACCCAAGTATTTCATTCTATCGACCACTATTAGGTTGGGGACCGTGGTTGGTAACTGGATTTTAAGTGGGTCAACCGACTTCTTCCAGTTGATATTCAGGCTGGAAAAAATTCCAAAATCTTTAACTAAAAATCTTCTCTATTTGTATTGCAGATGAGAGTGAGGACTGGGAGACCCCAAAAATAGGACAACGTCCGCATATAAGGCAGATCTTTCTTCTCCAGAGATTCTCTGGAACCCACTCAGCTTTGTGGGTGCTCTGATTGCTGCTGCCAAGGGCTCTATCACGAGGGCGAAGAGCAGGGGCGACAATGGGCACCCCTGTCTCGTCCCCTTCGCCAACCGAAATCCCTCCGAGCACACCCAGTTGACCTGAACCTTGGCCCTGGGGTTTTTTTAAAGGGCCTTGACCCACCTAATTAATGTAGGACCAAACTGAAACAGTTTCAGGACCCGCCAGAGATATCCCCAGTCAAGTTTTTAAACCACAATGCACTGCAAGGCCTTCGAACTATGGCCAACAGGCTAAGAAGGGTCAATAAGGGCAATTTTGGTTAAACCAGCCCCTTCATTAGAAAAGTAGGGGGAGCCATAGAGCAGAATTAGCATCATTAAATTGAAGCTGTTGCAGGGAAAGATGACAAATTGCATAGAATGAGATTAGAGTTAGGAAATTGTACTTTAATTTTGATTGCTAGCTCTTTGGGCAACCAAGCCCTTTACTGCTGTATTGCTTGTTTTCTTTTGTTCTTATTATTGTGGGCTTTTTTACATCTTTCATTTTATATTCTGTCTGCTGTCAACTTTTTCATGTTGCAAGCATTGCCTTTTAACAAAGTAAGCTTTTATTTCATGATTGTTATTTTGGAGTTTAGTCTACTTTGAGGGTATATTGATTTTTTTATTGTGGGTCCTTTCTTTAGGGTGCTCAAAGCAGTGTTAATCTCGCCGACTAAAACCAACGAAAACATTTTAGGCAGCTAACATAATACCATTTTAGTCTACTAAAATACAACTAAAACTAAAACAATTGAGAAGACTAAAATATGACTAAAACTAAAATGCCATTTTAGTCAAAAGACCAAAATAGGACTAAAACTAAAATGCCATTTTAGTCAAAAGACTAAGACTAAAACTAAATTGAAATCTGACGCCAAGATTAACACTGGTTTGTAATGCATTTTCATACCTCAATACCATAAATAATAAGTTTTCACTCTAGCAGTATATAATGAGTTTGAAAACTGTAGGGAAATGCTTAACCACTTCAATACCATGCACTTAGAACACTTCCTGCCCAGACCACTTTTCCCCTTTCAGTGCTGTTGCATTTTGAATGAGAATTGCGCGGTCGTGCGACGCTGTACCCAAACAAAGTTTTTATCATTTTGTTCCCACAAATAGAGCTTTCTTTTGGTGGTATTTGATCACCCCTGCGGTTTTTATTTTTTGCGCTATAAAAAAAAAAATTTTGAAAAAAAACAAAACATTTTTCTTTGTTTCTGTCACAAAAGTTTGTATAAAGTACATTTTCTCCTTCACTGATGGGCACTGATGTGGCTACACTGATGGGCACTGATGAGGCTACACTGACGGGCACTGATGAGGCAGTACAGATTGGCACTGATGAGGTGGCACTGATAAGGTTGCACTGATGATGGGGCACATATGCAGCACTGATGGGTGGCAATGACAAGCAACACTGACAGGCACTGATACATGGCACTGATATGCGGCACTGATGGACACTCATAGGCGGCACTGATAAGTGGTACTGGGCACTGATAGGTGGCACTTTTAGGTGGCACAGGTGGGCACTTTTAGGTGGCACAGGTGGGCACTTATAGGTGGCAGTGGTGGGCACTGGTGCAACAAGCACTGTTAGGGATGGCACTGGCAGGCATCATACATGGGCACAGTGCCATCCCTACAGTGCACAATATTGCCCTTACCTGGTGGTCTAGTGGGGGCTCCCTGGTGGTCCTGGGCGGCCTCCGTGTGCCTTCCCTGGTGGTCCTGGGCGGCCTCCTTGCGATGTCCGGGGGGGCTCCCTGGTAGTCCTAATCCGGCTCCCTGGTGGTCCAGTGGGGGTGATCCTGAGGGTGGCTGCGCTGATAAACGTTCAGCGCAGCCCCCTCCTGTCAGGAGAGCAGCCGATTGCCAGGGGCGCGCGATCGCGGATTATCCTGAGGACGTCAATAGACGTCCAGTCAGGGTAATGAACCCCCCACCCGGACGTCATTTGTCTATACTCCGGGCGGAAAGTGGTTAAATAATGCATTACAATTTAACTAAACCCATTCGATTTTAGACGACTAAGATTAGTTTTAGTCGACTAAAATGATTTTAGTCAACTAAAATGTACTAAGCTGACTAAATACGACTAAAACTAAAACAATTGCAGAAGACTAAAATGGGACTAAAACTAAAATGCCATTTTAGTCCTAAGACTAAAACTAAATCAAAATTTGCTGCCAAAATTAACACTGGCTCAAAGTACAGAATTCACTTGTTACTAAACATCTGTTTTGAATCTACATTTTTTTTCTCAGCGCGCTACTGCATTGTAGGACAGAAAAAAAAAGTGCAAAAACAGTGTGCACCTAGAAATCATATCGCTCACAACAACTGTATCCTCTGTAGTATATTAATTCTTATAGTAAAGCCCAAACCTGTATTTTTTTTTGTTTGTTTTTTTGTCGCTAGTAAATTTGGGCCTAGCCTTGCTATTTATGGTTGAATATAATTTGTATTTGTTCTCAAATAGAAGTCAAAAGTATACAATCTGAATATGGAGATTTTACATAGTGACTTAAAGTAAACGGTGACAGATATGTTACTGTTGAACATTATTAATAAATGTGAGGGGGTTGTCCACATCTCGGCTAGGCAACGGGCCTAAAAATGTAGATGCAATCCCCCCACCTTTAATTTGGCCAGGTAGGGTTAACCCAGCCCTGCATGCCTATTGAAACGTATAGAAGAAGGTAAGCTAGAGGTTAGCTGCAGTTATACTAAAGATATGAGTGAAGAAAAGAGAAGAGGGAAAGAAAGAGAGAGAGGGGTAGGAGATTCTGGGGAGGGAGGGCAGAGGGCGAGCTTCTGCTCTGAGGAAAGGTATTCACAAAATAGGTCATGGAGACTGCTGAAATTAGTTTCTGTTTTTAGAAGATCAGTAAGCTTAATTACAATCTGTTTTTTAGTTTATCTGAGGAGGAGTAGTGGATCCACATAGTCCACATGGTTGTGAATTTATCCCATTTGTCTGTTTCCATTGCCACAATCTCCTCCAATAACATAATGTTGTCAATCTCACTTACCCACGGGGGGGGGGGTGTTTTTCCAGAATCTTGAGATCAATTGCCTACCTGCCGAGAGAAAGAATCACAGCAGGTTAGACTTTTTGGATTTGATGGAGCCTGGAAGTATAGACAGTAGGGCAAGGGTAGAGTATGGTGTTAAGGGTTCATCAAATATCTCAGTAAAGGTTTTGAAGATTTGCTTCCAGAAAGTTCTGATAGGATCGCATTCCCACCAAATATGGAGATATGTTCCTCTCTCCAATTGACAGCGCCAAAAATGTCTGAGCTTGAGGGGAAAATTTGGCTGGTGGTACCATGCCATTCAACCTCTGATATCTCGGTTCCCAGCTCCCTTGACCAAGTCTCAGTGAATGTGTGAAGGGTACCATGAGTGTGGTTTTGGATAATTTTATAGATCGCAGAAAGATTATGGCGTGGAACCTCAGGCAGAGAGCATAGGTGTTCAAAATCCTTCAGTGTTCTATGGACTTGCTTTGAGGCAAAGAGAGAATTACAGTATGTAGTTCAATGGAACTTCAACAACCAAGTGATTTTGGAGGGCTCTGTTAGAGGGCCCGGTATGTAGGAGCCTGAGGTTGAGTGATGAATTGTTTCGCTGTAGGCCATGATGCTCTATCATAAGTGTCAAAGGTCTGTACCGCCTTTCTTTCAGGTAAGACTGGGTTGTCGAATAATGGGGTCAGAGGACTCGGTTCTGATGAAAGAGCATATTTGTCCCTTTTTCTGTACCAAATTTGCAACGCGGCTGATGTCAAGGGGGAGATTGTCTGTAGTAATTTGTAATGGGGATCGTTTCCCCAAAGTAGTTCTCGGAGATCGATTGGGGACATGTCCTGCTCCACCATAGTGGAAGCTTCGATTAAAGGGCGTAGAAACCACTCTAGGATGCGAGATAGCACCAACGAGGTGTGGTAGATTTCGAAATCAGAAAGTCCCATACCCCCCATTGCTTTCGGGTGATAAAGGAGTTGGAGTCTAGTGTGTTTCCCTTGGCAGACATATATCTGAGATTGTGGAAAAAAGCTGACGGGAGTGGTATTGGGAGTGCCTGAAATAAATAAAGCAATTGAGGCAGTATGTCCATTTTCAGGGCATTTATGCGTTCAGACCAAGACATGGAGAGGGCTGAGCGGGATTCGGACAGTCGCCTAAGTTTAGTGAGTAGTGGGCTGAAATTCAAGGCGTATATTAGCCTTGCTACTTAAAATTGTCCTGATACTTGAACAATCTTTTACTGTAGAGTCATTTGCAGTCTCCTAATAGTTTGATCATTTGATCAGTTTTACATCAGTGAGGATAGACACTCAAAGTGGCCTTGTTACCATTTGATGAAAAAGCATGTACCAAAGCTGGCGCTTCCTTATTTTTTTTTAATGAAATTATTATTTATTATCTACACAGATAAGCCTTCTCAGTGCTCTCAGATTCCTTTTAATTTGATTTAAAGCCCTCAACTCAACTTCTTACTTGGGGGCTAACCCACCCATCTATGAAACTAAGACCTAAATATCCACCAGTCTTCTGTCCACAATGAGAGCTTTTATGGAAGAGAATCTTATCTTTGAAGTGGAAAAGAAAATTAGAAGAGAGCTGCCCACTGCAGATGCAAGAACAAGGGGGCGGTCATGGGACTTTAAATGAGGCTTGTCATCAAAGGTAAATCAATGTAGTCTTAAATAGATCAAAATATATTTATTAGGTAAAAACTGTGACTGATGACATAATCATGATTGGATGCATTGTGAATCAAGGAAAAACAATGTAGAGGTTCATAAAAAGCCAACACATACATAATTACATGATTAGAGAAATTGTTGCACATACATGATGTCGCAATCATAAAACTCATAAAAGAGAGGAATAACCATGAATTCTTGAGATTATAACACTCGACGCGTTTCGTGGAGCTAGTCCACTCATCAGGAGTACACTGCAGATGAGGTTACTGTTATCAGTGGGTAAATATAAAAACATAATTTGGGTTAGCAATGGGAAGGCCGGTTCTTAGGACAGCTAATGCATTGCTAGCACAATGGTACCAGTGGCTTTTGAAAAAATGCAAGGAGGGTAAACAGGAGCAAAATGGAATTGGTGCCTGGCTCAGGACCCAGAAGAAATGAACAGAAGGAGTGTCTCGTTAGCACCCGGATTGCTACAGGAAGCACAAGAAGGAGGGAGGAGCCAACAGCGCCAGCGGGGACTGGAGGTAAGTGACCTTTCTGTGCAATGTTATTACAGGGAGCAGGAAAGTATAATATCTTATACACTGGTAATGCTGGACCCCCCCCCCCCCATCCTCCAGCGAAACCACAGCTAGACCCCTCTCTGTCCTCCAGCCACCCCATGCTGGTACTGCTGTACCCCCCCAGCATCCAGTGACTCCCGCTGGTACACCCTCCAAATCCCCAAGTGGGGGATGGGGGTCCTGTCCCCAGGGCAGATGGGGTCCCTGTCCCCAGAGGAAATGGGGTCCCTCTCCCTAAGCGAGATGGGGTCCCTGGGCTGATGGGAACCCCCTTCCCCAGGGCAGGTGGGAGCTCTGTTCCCAGGACAGATGGGGTCCCTGTCCCCACGGCAGATGGGTTCCCTATCCCCAGGACAGATGGAGTGGGGTATGGGTCGTTCCCCAGGGCAAATGAGCTCCCTATCCCCAAGGCAGATGAGGGCCTTGTCCACAGGGCACATGGAGTGGGATATGGGTCATTCCCCAGGGCAGATGTGTTCTCTGTCCCCCGGGTAGATGGGGGCCCTGTCCCCAGGGCAGATGAGCTCCCTGTCCCCAGGGCAGATGGAGTGGGGTATGAGTCGTTTCACTCACCGTGTCTAAGCTGCAGGGTCAGGTTGATGGAGCGCAGGCACTAATAGGATGCGTACTGTGCTACAGCCAGCCGCCCTACAAGCATGTATCCATGGTCCGCTGGACTCCCGCCAGCAGCACAGACAGGGCTGATCAGCATGGGAGGCCACATCCCTCTCCGAGGGAGATCTGTGTATGATGGGGAGAGGAGGGAGAGGAGGGAGGCGGGGCTGAGAGACAAGCTTGCAGTGTCCTCCGGGGAGCCAGCTCTCATAGGGCTGCATGGTGCCTCTGTGTGCTGGATGTTTAGGAGAAGCGTGAGCCGGAGGGCTGTGCCTGGGCTTTGTTACAAAGGAGTGGATCGAGTCACTCCTGGAGGGGGGTGGGACTCTGGCTGGATGGGCACTGGACCAAACAGTGCTGTATGGGGAAGGAGAGAGGGACTGGAGGAGCCAGCCAAAGATACACGGGTGTGGAATTGTGAGATGAGCAGCCAGTGCAGAAGTGCAGGGAGCTCTGCTACCCAAACCGTCCTCCTGCCACTCATACTACAACCCACCCAGCTGCCTATGCTGGCTCAAGCTGGCACCAGCCCTACGTACAGGGGGGCCGCAAGGGCCCCCTGCAGCATGGGGCCGGGTAGCAATTGTAATCCCTGCACTGTCTGTAGCTACGCCCCTGTCCCTAACGTACATTCATACATAAACATACTGGGTCAATTTAGACAGGAGCCAATTAACCTACCAGCATGTCTTTGGAGTGTGGGAGAAAACCGGAGTACCCAGAGCAAACTCATGCAAGCAAAGGAAGAACATGCAAACTCCAGGCAGATTGTGCCATCAGGGCTGCTAATAGAAATCATGGGGCCCCATACAGCCTACCTGACAGGACCCCCTCATCCAAAAATATCAAATGATATTTTTGCTAAAATGCAACGCCCGTGATGCTATGCTTTGCATCCATGGAAAAAATTGTACCCCCATTGAACAAGACCTTTTAAAGTGAATAGGAGCATGGAGGCAATATCTGCACCACCTTAGTGAACAATCGGTGCAAATCGCTCACTGTGTTCATTCAGGGTGGTGTGTTCATTCAGGATGGAGAACATTCACCCCGCTCACCATCCTGAAATAACCCGACTGTGTGCCCTCAGCAGTTGCCGGAGGGAGAGGAGGGAAAAATGGCAGTACTGCAGGGGAAAGGGGCACACAGCAGTGGCGGCCCATCCATACAGGGCGCAGGGGCGCCACCCCCCTAATCCATGCGCCCGGCCCCTAATCTACATGCAGGGTGCCGGATGCATGGATTCCAATAGGTTTCTTTTTTTAGAAGTACATGATTAGGCTGTAATTGGCTTCAAAAAAGGGTGGGCTCAGGGCGCAGAGCACTGTGTATGACAATAGCAAATTAATATTCTCTATTGTCTTCCTGATTCTCCTCAAGGCCAATCAGGAAGTGGGTCCTGAGACCCGTCACCCGATTGGCCAAGAGGAAAAGCGATCCTATTGGCTGCCAGGAGGATGAGGGAGGAGGCGCATAGCGGAAACTGGGGTGATGCCAAGGAGGAGGAGGCGCAGGGGAAGCCGCCACCCGGAGGAAGCACTGCCCGTGACCTACAGTCAGGTCCATAAATATTGGGACATCGACACAATTCTAATCTTTTTGGCTCTATACACCACCACAATGGATTAGAAATGAAACGAACAAGATGTGCTTTAACTGTAGACTTTCAGCTTTAATGTGAGGGTATTTACATCCAAATCAGGTGAACGGTGTAAGAATTACAACAGTTTGTATATGTGCCTCCCACTTTTTAAGGGACCAAAAGTAATGGGACAGATTAACAATCATAAATCAAACTTTCACTTTTTAATACTTGGTTGCAAATTCTTTGCAGTCAATTACAGCCTGAAGTCTGGAACGCATAGACATCACCAGACGCTGGGTTTCATCCCGGGTGATGCTCTGCCAGGCCTCTACTGCAACTGTCTTCAGTTCCTGCTTGTTCTTGGGGAATTTTCCCTTCAGTTTTGTCTTCAGTAAGTGAAATGCATGCTCAGATGGATTCAGGTCAGGTGATTGACTTGGCCATTGCATAACATTCCACTTCTTTCCCTTAACCACTTCCCGACCGCCGTATGCAAAATGACGGCCGGGAAGTGGCTCAGTTATCCTGACTGGACGTCATATGACGTCCTCAGGATAACAAGCCGCCGCGCGATCGGTGGTGTGGGAGGTCAGTCTGACCCCCCGCAATGCCGATCTTGGTAAAGTGCTTCGATCCGAAGCACTTTACCATGTGACCAGCCGTGACCAATCACGGCTGGTCACAGTGTAATACAGGAAAGCCGTTTATCGGCTTTCCTGTACTCAGGTCTGCAGACCTGATGAGGGGAGAGCCGATAGGCTGCATCCCTGACAGGGAGGGTATGTGCTGATGATTTATCAGCACAGCCCTCCCTCGGATCGCCACCCTAGACCACCAGGGAGCCTGCCCAGGGACCACCAGGGATGTGCCCACCCAGGACCACCAGGGAGCCGACCAGGGACCACCAGGGAGCCGATCTGGACCACCAGGGAGACCCCCCTAGACCACCAGGTAAGTGACATACTGCTCAGTGCCACCTTCAGATGCCACCCTAGACCACCAGGGAATGAGCCCGTATTAATGTATATGCCCACCAGTGCCCCTATCAGTGCCCACCAGTGCCCCTATCAATGCATACCAGTGCCACATATCAGTGCCCACCATTGCCACCTACCAGTGCCCACCTATCAGTGCCCATCAGTGCCACCTATCAGTGCCCAGTGCCGCCTATGAGTGCCAATCAGTGCTGTCTATTAGTGCCCATCAGTGCCGCTTAGCGTGTCCATCAGTGCTGCATATCAGTGCCCATCAGTGCTGTATATCAGTGCCACCTCTCAGTACCCGTCAGTGCTGCTTATCAGTGCCGCCTAACAGTGCTCATCATCGCTGTATATAAGTGCCTCATCATCAGTGCCACCTCATCAGTGCCGCCTCATCAGTGCCAATCAGTACTGCCACATCAGTGTCCGTCAGTGTAGCCTCATCAGTGCCCACCAGTGATGGAGAAAATGTACTTATTTACAAAGTTTTGTGACAAAAATAGAGAATTATTTTTTTTTTTTCAAAATTTTCGGTCTTTTTTTATTTGTAGCGCAAAAAATAAAAACCGCAGGGGTGATGAAATACCACCAAAAGAAAGCTTTATTTGTGGGAACAAAATGATAAAAACTTTGTTTGGGTACAGCGTTGCACGACCGCGCAATTGTCATTCAAAGCGCAACAGCACTGAAAACTGAAAATTGGTCTGGTAGTAAAGTGTTCTAAGTGCATATTATTGAAGTGGTTAAAAAACTCTTTTTTTTTTTTTTTTTTTTTTCCACATCAGTAACTTATTTCAGGAGGATAAATAATCAGCCTTAGGCTCATACTAACCTCCAAGTTGATTACATCATTGTGGTAGTCTTTACGCTTCCCAAGTATTCCCCCCTTAATATCCATACATTTTATTTCCTCAACACGCAGGGGGAACCGGGAACAGACCAAGTAATAAACATGTATAGTGTACACTCCCACTGTATTCATAAAAAATGATCATCCCTCCCCTTAGCAGTTCCCACTTCAACAGGTCATCCACACAATCATCCTTCCCCATGCACTCTCTTCATTTTCCCTTTTTATAAGTGCGTTAATAAAGCATTCACTTACTACCATCCAGTGCCATCTTTTAATTTTTTTTCTTTTTTTTTTCTTCTCTTCCTTCTCTTTTTTAATCAACATTCCCATGCCTCATGGATATCTCCTCTTTCATTTTCCAGTCTCTCTTTATAACCTTGGCAACCTCCTTTATCTATCCTTCTCCAATCCGCTATACTGGGTATCTTTTATCTAGAAGCCACGACCTCCATTTCTTATTAAACCCATTCAGGTTATTCCT
>BLSH010008035.1:0-12113 GCA_018402905.1 Glandirana rugosa
TCCCATGTGACAGTAATAGGTGGTGACAGGTCCTCTTTATGGAGAGATCTGGGGTCTATAATGAATGTAAACATCCCATGTGACAGTAATAGGCGGTGACAGGTCCTCTTTTTTTTTAAATCGGAGCCACTGGCAGCTGAGTAAAGCGGAAGTGACGTTGTGACGTGGTGACGTTGCTTCTGGAATTTCACGAAGGAACTCCTTGCAGCCGGCAGATGCACCGGATGGATGTTCCGGTCTTCTGGTGGGACGCGAGAGCGGGGAAGAGCGGCAGAAGGCCGTGGGAGAAGGGGGGGGGGGATGCTTGGGATAACGGCTGAACGGTTCCAGAGCCGGATTGGCCATTATCACCGGATAGCCGACTGCCCGCTCTAAAAAAAACGGTACCGGGGTACAGCCTATAGCTGCAGACTGAACCCCCGACACATCCACTTCTCCCGACCACTGTGCAGCTACTGCGATTTGCGTGAAGGGGTTAAATTCTCCAATGCTTTTTTCCACTACTATTCCTTTATATTGGCTTTTGGGATTTAGAAATTGGGAAACACTTCCAGGCCTGAAGAAGGAGGTAATGCTTCAGAAACGCGTCGCCTACGACATCCCATCACATTCAGGAAGTGACGTCACATTCGGCCACCCTTGCTTCCCACGGCTCCAGGAAGTGCCAAGGACCACCGGCGGCGTCAATCTGAGCATCCAACCGCAGAGGACCCTCCTGACTTATTCCACGGACGGGGATGATTGCAGGGTTGCATGCGTTCTATGACCTCACTTTTCTCAGAAATCTTCTCCCAGCTTCTCCTAACGTTGCTTCTTGCTTGCCCACTGAGCTGCCACCCAGTGAGCCCACCCATGGACTTTGTGGACATTTTATAGTTTTTTTTTGTAGACTGTTTTTTAGAGCCTTTATTGATGTTCTAAGCACCCCTGGCGCACGCTGGCACTTACCTTTTGCACCAATAATCCATGCCATTGTCTTATTATAGCCTCACCTGTAGGTACAAGTTAACCACTTGCCGACCGCCCGCCGTGGCTTGACGGCGGCAAAGTGGTTCGTTATCGCAAACCGCCGCCACCTGATAACGAGTATTGTGAGCGTGCGCGCGCTCACTTTCTTCCAGGGGGCCAGGGAGCGGGTAGGGGGGACTCGATCTCCGCCGGCTACCCGCGAGGGCCCCCCACAGTGACAGAATGGAGGTCCGTGTATGTAAATTCTGACAGAGGGGGAAGGGCTGTGATCACTCCCCTCCCCCTGCCAGCTAAGCCCCCATACAGTTAGAACACAGTGAGGGAACACAGTTAACCCTTAGAGCGCCCCCTCCAGGTTAACCCCTTCACTGCCAATGGCATTTACACAGTGATCAGGGCATTTTCATAGCATTGATCGCTGTATAAATGCCAATGGTCCCAAAAAAGTGTCAAAATGGTCTGACATGTCCGCCGCAATATCGCAGTACCGCTAAAAACCGCAGATCGCCGCCATTACTAGTAAAATATATAAAAAAAAAAACCCAGAAATTAATTCTCATCATTTGCAAACGCTGCAACTTTTGTGCAAACCAATCAATAGACGCCGATTGCGCTTTTTTTTTTACCAAATATGAGGAAGAATAGAAATCGGCCAAAACCGATGAAAAAAAATGTTTTTTTAATTTTTTTTTTTGGATTTGAATTTTAGCAAAAAGAAAAATAGTTTTTTATGCAAAATTGTCGCTCTTTTTTTGTTAATAGCGGGGATCAGAAATGATGCAGAGGGGATCAAAAACCCCCAAAAGAAAGCTCTGTTTGTGGGGAAAAAAGGATGCAAATTTCATTAGGGTACAACGTCGCACGACCGCGCAATTGTCAGTTAAAGCGATGCAGCGCCGAATCGCAAAAAGTACTCTGGTCCTAAAGGGGGAAATCCTTCTGAAGTGGTTAAAAAGGGGACTTTACTTCCATTTTAATGCAGAACATTTATTTAAAGCGGTATTAACCCCAGAATAAAAGTGTAATATATTGCAGCTTACTAATCAATAGATGAAGTGACCACCCTGTTCAACAGAGATTGATCGTTAGATCAACTTTTGTCAGGAATGTTTGTCGATCAGCAGCTGCCAAACGGCTTTAAAAACCTCTGATCAGTGAAGCCTAACAGAAAATAAAACTAATGCAGCCACTACATTTAAAAACTGCTGAGCTGCAATTTAATGCATCGGGGTTAATACCACTTTAAAGTGATACTAAAGAAGTCTTGTGTTTTTTTTTAGTTAAAAATAACAACCATCTTATACTTCCCTCCTCTGTGCAGTTGGATTTGCACAGAGCAGCCTGGCTCCTCCTCTTCTCGGGTCCCTCTTCTGAGCTCCTGGCTCCTCCTCTTCTCGGGTCCCTCTTCTGTGCTCCTGGCTCCTCCTCTTCTCGGTCCCTCTTCTGTGCTCCTGGCTCCTCCTCTTCTCGGGTCCCTCTTCTGTGCTCCTGGCTCCTCCTCTTCTCGGGTCCCTCTTCTGTGCTCCTGGCCCCTCCTCTTCTCGGGTCCCTCTTCTGTGCGCCTGGCCCCTCCTTGATGCTGCAGCTTTGTTATGGGGGCACCCAAGCGGAGCCGCAGCTCTCTGTGTCCATTCAGACATGGAGTCACAACCAGGCCCCACCCTCTTTCTCTCCTTATTGGCTCACTGACTCTGATTGACAGCCGGGGGAGCCAATGGCTCAGCCAATGGGGGGGGTCCCAGACAGCCGAGTCTCTTGTGCAACATCGCTGGATCAAGATGGGGCTCAGGTAAGTATTAAGGGTGTGCTGGGGGGGCTACACACAGAAGGATGTTTTTCTTAATACAAAGAACGCACCTTCTGCCTTTACAACTCCTTTAGGCCACTTTCTCACTGGGGCGTGGGGGGCGGTAGCAGTAAAGCACCGCTAGTTTTAGTGCAGCTTTACCGCTGTTATAGCGGCGTTTTGGTGCCGCTAGCAGGGCGCTTTTAACTCCCCAGAAGGGGTTAACAAGGGGTTAAAAGTGCATGCTTAGCGCTGCTTTCAAAGCGCTTTTATGGCGATTCAATGGCAGTGGAGCTCCCGCGCCGCCCCAAAGATGCGGATTGCATGACTTTTTCTAACGTCCCGCAAGCGCACCGCCCCAGTGTGGGAGCTCTCGGGCATTCACACCGGGGTGGATTGGGGGGCACTTTACAGGCGCTAATAGCGCTAAAGCGCCTGAAAAACGCCCCCCAATCCACCCCGGGGTGAACGTGGCCTTAACTTTTTCACAGCTGCTTGTGCTCTCAACTGAACTGTGAACTGGCTGGAGTCCTAACTGATCACATGTGCATGGCAACGGCAGATCAAACAGAAGCAGCTTCCTTTTCTGTAAAGGAGAGGAGGGGTTTCGTTCCGCTTTAATACAAGTTGTGCTGAGGTGGCATTTGATGGCCTTTAACAGTGGCACAGGAAAGCAGAAGTATAACACAGAGCATACATCTCACTATATATAACATTCTGTATATTTCCTTTGCATTATAACACATAACCAGCCTCCAATTACCCTGCTATGGAGAGACTGAAAAAACCCTAAAAAGGAGCTCTGCCCCCCCAGCAAAAAATGAAAAGTCAGCAGCTAAACCAAACCCACAACAATAAAGTCACTCTATATGTAGTAAAGCATGCTTGTTATACTCACTGTGGGACCAAAGGGGTTAATCCTCTGTATTGTGTAAAAAGGCTGTTTGATCCTGTCTTCTCTGACCCTCCCCTTCTTCCACTGTCCCCAATCCATTTTCTGATAGAACAGAGCCTTTGGAGTCACTCTGCACATGCTCAGTTTGGTGTGTATTGCTAGAAAGTTTTTTTTGTTTCTTGGGAGGGTGGATGAGATTAGCACAGGGCTAATCAGCACTACCCACACAGAGAGTCAGAGGTCCTGCAACCTCATAGGACAGTCAGGGTACACTGAAACTCCTCCTACAAGCTTTAACCAGATACTGATAGAAGTCAGCTGTATACTGCTGATGAGAAAATGTATTTAGCAGTTTATATTTACTAAAATAATTTCATTTCTGTGTACTGTGGGAGAGCAGATATAGTGACTGCAGGCTCCTGGGGAGAGCAGATATAGTGACTGCAGGCTCCTGGGGAGATCAGATATAGTGACTGCAGGCTCCTGGGGAGAGCAGATGTTGTGACTGCAGGCTCCTGGGGAGATCAGATGTTGTGACTGCAGGCCCCTGGGGAGAGCAGATATAGTGACTGCAGGCTCCTGGGGAGAGCAGATATAGTGACTGCAGACTCCTGGGGAGAGCAGATATAGTGACTGCAGGCTCCTGGGGAGAGCAGATATAGTGACTGCAGACTCCTGGGGAGAGCAGATATAGTGACTGCAGACTCCTGGGGAGAGCAGATATAGTGACTGCAGGCTCCTGGGGAGAGCAGATATAGTGACTGCCCCCCCCCGAAAATGGTGTCTAAGGCAAATGCTTTGTTAGCCCCGCGGTGGATACGCCCCCGGTCGCAGCAATATGAATGAACCTCTGCTGGGGACTGTTTTTTAGTTTGCCTGGACTTGGGCTGATTTATCTGAGGTCCAGGTCACTGCAGCAGGAAAATGTTCAGTAAAACGCCTGCAGGGGACGTGCATTCCACACCGGCTGACTCATTTCTAATGAGGATTTCTTGTTGTTGGACTGCGGAGTATCAGCACGCGGCACAAGGCTGTCCTGACCACTTCCTGTGCTCCCAAATTATCACTTCATCAGGAGCCTTAAACGGTTTTTACTGGAGGCAAAAATATCTCCAGAGGGAAGGTGCCAAGTGCCCCGCGTGAGGCCAGCCTGAACCCTTCCATAAGCCCTGGAACATTTTATTCCACTTGTAAGATTACATCACAGGCGGGACAGCCAGAGGAAGCAGAACCTTCCATATAGACAGCCAGAGGAAGCAGAACCGTCCATATAGAGAGCCAGAGGAAGCAGAACCTTCCATATAGACAGCCAGAGGAAGCAGAACCTTCCATATAGACAGCCAGAGGAAGCAGAACCTTCCATATTGACAGCCAGAGGAAGCAGAACCTTCCATATAGACAGCCAGAGGAAGCAGAACCTTCCATATTGACAGCCAGAGGAAGCAGAACCTTCCATATAGACAGCCAGAAGAAGCAGAACCTTCCATATTGACAGCCGGAGGAAGCAGAACCTTCCATATAGACAGCCAGAAGAAGCAGAACCTTCCATATTGACAGCCAGAGGAAGCAGAACCTTCCATATAGACAGCCAGAGGAAGCAGAACCTTCCATATTGACAGCCAGAGGAAGCAGAACCTTCCATATAGACAGCCAGAAGAAGCAGAACCTTCCATATTGACAGCCGGAGGAAGCAGAACCTTCCATACAGACAGCCAGAGGAAGCAGAACCTTCCATATAGACAGCCAGAGGAAGCAGAACCTTCCATATAGACAGCCAGAAGAAGCAGAACCTTCCATATAGAGAGTCAGAGGACGCAGAACCTTCCATATAGACAGCCAAAGGAAGCAGAACCTTCCATATAGAGAGTCAGAGGAAGCAGAACCTTCCATATAGACAGCCAAAGGAAGCAGAACCTTCCATATAGACAGCCAGAGGAAGCAGAACCATCCATATAGACAGCCAGAAGAAGCAGAACCTTCCATATAGACAGCCAGAGGAAGCAGAACCTTCCATATAGACAGCCAAAGGAAGCAGAACCATCCATATAGACAGCCAGAAGAAGCAGAACCTTCCATATAGACAGCCAGAGGAAGCAGAACCTTCCATATAGACAGCCAGAGGAAGCAGAACCTTCCATATAGAGAGTCAGAGGAAGCAGAACCTTCCATATAGAGAGTCAGAGGAAGCAGAACCTTCCATATAGAGAGTCAGAGGAAGCAGAACCTTCCATATAGAGAGTCAGAGGAAGCACAACCTTCCATATATACAGCCAGAGGAAGCAGAACCTTCCATATAGAGAGTCAGAGGAAGCACAACCTTCCATATAGAGAGTCAGAGGAAGCAGAACCTTCCATATAGACAGCCAAAGGAAGCAGAACCATCCATATAGACAGCCAGAAGAAGCAGAACCTTCCATATAGAGAGCCAGAGGAAGCAGAACCTTCCATATAGACAGCCAAAGGAAGCAGAACCTTCCATATAGACAGCCAGAAGAAGCAGAACCTTCCATATAGAGAGTCAGAGGAAGCAGAACCTTCCATATAGAGAGTCAGAGGAAGCACAACCTTCCATATATACAGCCAGAGGAAGCAGAACCTTCCATATAGACAGCCAAAGGAAGCAGAACCATCCATATAGACAGCCAGAAGAAGCAGAACCTTCCATATAGAGAGCCAGAGGAAGCAGAACCGTCCATATAGACAGCCAGAGGAAGCAGAACCTTCCATATAGAGAGCCAGAGGAAGCAGAACCTTCCATATAGACAGCCGGAGGAAGCAGAACCTTCCATATAGACAGCCAGAGGAAGCATAACCTTCCATATAGACAGCCAGAAGAAGCAGAACCTTCCATATAGACAGCCGGAGGAAGCAGAACCTTCCATATACACAGCCGGAGGAAGCAGAACCTTCCATATAGACAGCCAGAGCAAGCAGAACCTTCCATATAGACAGCCAGAGGAAGCAGAACCTTCCATATAGACAGCCGGAGGAAGCAGAACCTTCCATACAGACAGCCGGAGGAAGCAGAACCTTCCATATAGACAGCCAGAGGAAGCAGAACCTTCCATATAGACAGCCGGAGGAAGCAGAACCTTCCATATAGACAGCCGGAGGAAGCAGAACCTTCCATATAGACAGCCAGAGGAAGCAGAACCTTCCATATAGACAGCCAGAGGAAGCAGAACCTTCCATTAGACAGCCAGAGGAAGCAGAACCTTCTATATAGAGAGCCAGAGGAAGCAGAACCTTCCATATAGACAGCCAGAAGAAGCAGAACCGTCCATTAGACAGCCAGAAGAAGCAGAACCGTCCATTAGACAGCCAGAAGAAGCAGAACCGTCCATTAGACAGCCAGAGGAAGCAGAACCTTCCATATAGACAGCCAGAGGAAGCAGAACCGTCCATTAGACAGCCAGAGGAAGCAGAACCTTCTATATAGAGAGCCAGAGGAAGCAGAACCATCCATATAGACAGCCAGAGGAAGCAGAACCGTCCATATAGACAGCCAGAGGAAGCAGGACCGTCCATGTAGACAGTCAGAAAAAGCAGAACCTTCTATATAGACAGCCAGAGGAAGCAGAACCTTCCATATAGACAGCCAGAGGAAGCAGAACCGTCCATATAGACAGCCAGAGGAAGCAGAACCATCCATATAGACAGCCAGAGGAAGCAGAACCGTCCATATAGACAGCCAGAGGAAGCAGGACCGTCCATGTAGACAGTCAGAAAAAGCAGAACCTTCTATATAGACAGCCAGAGGAAGCAGAACCTTCCATATAGACAGCCAGAGGAAGCAGAACCGTCCATATAGACAGCCAGAGGAAGCAGAACCATCCATATAGACAGCCAGAGGAAGCAGAACCGTCCATATAGACAGCCAGAGGAAGCAGAACCTTCCATATAGACAGCCAGAGGAAGCAGAACCTTCCATATAGACAGCCAGAGGAAGCAGAACCGTCCATATAGAGAGCCAGAGGAAGCAGAACCATCCATATAGACAGCCAGAGTAAGCAGAACCGTCCATATAGACAGCCAGAGGAAGCAGAACCGTCCATATAGACAGCCAGAAGAAGCAGAACCATCCATATAGACAGCCAGAGGAAGCAGAACCGTCCATATAGACAGCCAGAGGAAGCAGAACCTTCCATATAGACAGCCAGAGGAAGCAGAACCTTCCATATAGACAGCCAGAGTAAGCAGAACCTTCCATATAGACAGCCAGAAGAAGCAGAACCTTCCATATAGACAGCCAGAGGAAGCAGAACCTTCCATATAGAGAGCCAGAAGAAGCAGAACCTTCTATATAGACAGCCAGAAGAAGCAGAACCGTCCATATAGACAGCCAGAGGAAGCAGAACCTTCTATATAGAGAGGAAGAGGAAGCAGAACCTTCCATATAGACAGCCAGAAAAAGCAGAACCTTCCATATAGACAGCCAGAGGAAGCAGAACCTTCCATATAGAGAGCCAGAGGAAGCAGAACCGTCCATATAGAGAGCCAGAAGAAGCAGAACCTTCCATATAGACAGCCAGAGGAAGCAGAACCGTCCATATAGACAGCCAGAAGAAGCAGAACCTTCCATATAGACAGCCAGAGGAAGCAGAACCTTCCATATAGACAGCCAGAGGAAGCAGAACCTTCCATATAGACAGCCAGAGGAAGCAGAACCGTCCATATAGACAGCCAGAAGAAGCAGAACCTTCCATATAGACAGCCAGAAGAAGCAGAACCTTCCATATAGAGAGCCAGAGGAAGCAGAACCGTCCATATAGAGAGCCAGAAGAAGCAGAACCTTCCATATAGACAGCCAGAGGAAGCAGAACCTTCCATATAGAGAGCCAGAGGAAGCAGAACCTTCCATATAGACAGCCTGAAGAAGCAGAACCTTCCATATAGACAGCCAGAGGAAGCAGAACCTTCCATATAGACAGCCAGAGGAAGCAGAACCTTCCATATAGAGAGCCAGAGGAAGCAGAACCGTCCAGATAGAGAGCCAGAAGAAGCAGAACCTTCCATATAGACAGCCAGAGGAAGCAGAACCTTCCATATAGACAGCCAGAGGAAGCAGAACCATCCATATAGACAGCCAGAGGAAGCAGAACCGTCCATATAGAGAGCCAGAGGAGGCAGAACATTCCATATAGACAGCCAGAGGAAGCAGAACCTTCTATATAGACAGCCAGAAGAAGCAAAACCTTCCATATAGACAGCCAGAGGAAGCAGAACCTTCCATATAGACAGCCAGAGGAAGCAGAACCTTCTATATAGACAGCCAGAAGAAGCAGAACCTTCCATATGGACAGCCAGAGGAAGCAGAACCTTCCATATAGACAGCCAGAAGAAGCAGAACCGTCCATATAGACAGCCAGAGGAAGCAGAACCGTCAATATAGACAGCCAGAGGAAGCAGAACCTTCTATATAGACAGCCAGAGGAAGCAGAACCTTCCATGTAGACAGCTAGAAGAAGCAGAACCGTCCATATAGACAGCCAGAGGAAGCAGAACCGTCCATATAGACAGCCAGAAGAAGCAGAACCGTCCATATAGACAGCCAGAGGAAGCAGAACCGTCCATATAGACAGCCAGAGGAAGCAGAACCTTCCATATAGACAGCCAGAAGAAGCAGAACCTTCCATATAGACAGCCTGAAGAAGCAGAACCTTCCATATAGACAGCCAGAGGAAGCAGAACCTTCCATATAGACAGCCAGAGGAAGCAGAACCTTCCATATAGAGAGCCAGAGGAAGCAGAACCGTCCATATAGAGAGCCAGAAGAAGCAGAACCTTCCATATAGACAGCCAGAGGAAGCAGAACCTTCCATATAGACAGCCAGAAGAAGCAGAACTGTCCATATAGAGAGCCAGAAGAAGCAGAACCTTCCATATAGACAGCCAGAAGGAGCAGAACCTTCCATATAGAGAGCCAGAAGAAGCAGAACTGTCCATATAGAGAGCCAGAAGAAGCAGAACCTTCCATATAGACAGCCAGAAGGAGCAGAACCTTCCATATAGAGAGCCAGAAGAAGCAGAACCTTCCATATAGACAGACAGAAGAAGCAGAACCGTCCATATAGACAGACAGAAGAAGCAGAACCGTCCATATAGACAGCCAGAAGAAGCAGAACCTTCCATATAGACAGCCAGAGGAAGCAGAACCTTCCATATAGACAGCCAGAAGAAGCAGAACCTTCCATATAGACAGCCAGAGGAAGCAGAACCTTCCATATAGACAGCCAGAGGATCAGAACCTTCCATATAGACAGCCAGAGGAAGCAGAACCTTCCATATAGACAGCCAGAGGAAGCAGAACCTTCCCTATAGACAGCCAGAAGAAGCAGAACCTTCCATATGGACAGCCAGAGGAAGCAGAACCTTCCATATAGACAGCCAGAGGAAGCAGAACCTTCCATATAGAGAGCCAGAGGAAGCAGAACCTTCCATATAGACAGCCAGAAGAAGCAGAACCTTCCATATAGACAGCCAGAGGAAGCAGAACCTTCCATATAGACAGCCAGAGGAAGCAGAACCTTCTATACAGACAGCCAGAGGAAGCAGAACCTTCTATATAGACAACCAGAAGAAGCAGAACCTTCCATACACACCTATAGATCCCCTAAAGACAAAGCAGCAAATGTACAAAGCTTGGTGAAAGGAATCTTTAATCCCGTTGTACACAGTGCAGTTTTCCCCAGAATTATACACGGTGACACCTGAATGGGTTAATGTTCTGTACTTCCATCACCTGGCAAATAACCTACAAATGACTTTGCACCATTTTTCCGTAAAAACTGTCACATTGATTATATCTGCCTCAAATCACACGTATTACCTGTCCAAGTGCAATTTATAAGATCTGATTTGTAAATTATTAATATTATCTTTAACATCGTTTAAACCCATGTAATAAATTAAATTCCATACACCTTTGAAAATACAAATTATTTTGTAATTGTATATTAATATGCCTATATTCCAGTGTTGCCAACTGTCAGTAATTTTACAGGCAGCCAGTAAAAATCGGACCCTTTTCTCCTGCCCATAAATGCCAGTGACAGGAAAAGGTTGCCAGTTAAAAATATGTCTGTGACGCATGCGCAGTTCCATTCCCGAGCCGGCCAAGACCATCCAAGTGCCTACTACAAAGTGTGTCCGGGTGCAGCTGGCAAGTGGTGGGTCTGGTGGAGGCAGTTCAGACAGCCGCACTCCAATCAATGCTGATTTATTTTGGCAAAAATGCAAAAAACAGGTAAAAACAGGTACAGTCAAATGCCAGCAGGGACGGACACCAGGTAGCAGCTAACGCGTTTCACGTCTAAAATTGACGCTTACTCACAGTTGAAGGAATGGATATCGATCCAGCTCCTAAATAGTGGTCACTACCGCCCATTCATAGCAGGTGCAGACTAATTAGTCCCATTAGATTGATTAAAGAAAGGGCTGACCAAAGAGCATTTCAGTAGCAGGTGCGATATCCATACCCACAGGAAACAATGTAACATCACATTTAAGTGGTATAAAAAAACCAGAGCATAATACATGTAATACAATGACGATGCAATGATAAAGAAATCCATGAAAAAATAAAAATAAATATAAATACATACCAACAAATATACAAATATTCATACAACGCAGAAAAATGCACAAAAAAATGCACAAAAAACAGCAGGTGACAATCGCAAAGCGCAATTTTTTAAGAATCAATGCAACAATGTAACAATATCTAATATATGAGTAAGTATATAAATAAATGTGCACTATAAGAAAACCTATTGCATTTAATGCAGCCCCTCCCCCATGGATTCTAATAACAAGAACTCCCCTAATAACGATGTTACATCGGAACAGACCCCCGAACAATGTTACTGCAAAAAGAACTTGATCAAGTGATGAAAACATGTACTAACTGAAATTGAAAACCCGGGGTGTCCGGAGTGGTGTGTATTCAGACGGACTACTAAGAAGATAAAGAGAGAACGCATCACACACACAACAAAGGATGGAAGCATATCCGTCCATTAACCCCTTCAGCCCCGGAAGGATTTCCAGCTTTAGGACCGGAGCCCTTTTTGCGATTCGGCGCTGCGCCGCTTTAACTGACAATTGCGCGGTCGTGCGACGTTGTACCCAAACAAAAACAGTCAATTTCGCCGCGTCGCGGCTTAGCGTTTTTCCCGAGGCCAGGATTTCGACCTTTAGGAAGGCCCCGACTTCCCCAATTACCTGCCTATACGAAGGTAGGAAACAACACACACACTACGCAAGAGAGAAATAGAAGAATCATCAGGCAGACTTATGTGTGGTGAGGCCTGTGGGGCCCAAAAGTTAAAGTCAATCATGTACAAAAGTAGTGAACTAGTTCAAGAAAAACGTCATTGTAACAAGCCCCCAGACAAGGCTACATTGTAGCAATAATCCCCTCAAGAACAATAATCTTAGGTACCCCCTCCCCGACGTAATTTA
>BLSH010008035.1:53546-63767 GCA_018402905.1 Glandirana rugosa
GGGTATCTGAGGTTACAATTTCAGAAACAACATTCCCGGGGAACTCTGTAACCCCGGAAATACATTTTGGGAGTTCATAGAGCCCCTTATCCTCCCGCTTCTTATAAGTAGTTCAGAGGACTCCAATATAGCATGGCTTTTGCTGACTTACCAACCCTGGATATCTTTACACTTAGCAAAGAAATGAACCCTGGTTACCATTTCTGAGTCCTCCGAACTGCCTATACCACCCAAGCCCTGAAGAAGCAGGAGCACCCGAAACGCGGTGGCTGTTTTATGTTTTCTTGTCTTGAATGAATAAGTACTTGGATTCCTAGCCTGCTCTCATTAGACTTTCTGCATCTGAACGTAAGCCCAGGGCCGCCATCAGGGGGGTACAGGCAGTACTGTTGTAAGGGGCCCCAATGTCTCAAGGGGCCCTTACAACAAAGACTTTAACATTGGAGTCTATGGGAGGGGGACACCTGGTTTGGGGACACCGTTCTCCCAAACCATAGCTGATAAAAGTACTAAACTTGGGTCACATAGAGAGGGCTTCCTGGGCAACAACTGGTCCAAGCTTGGAACCTTCAGCACCTATGGTTCAGTAATACCGGGTCCTCAAAGTGACCAGTCATTGACTGGCGATTGTCGGGTGAATTTTGGACTTAACATTGGAGTCTATGGGAGGAGGCACCCGGTTTGGGGACGCCGTTCTCCAGAACCATAGGCAATAAAAATACCAAATTTGGGTCACATGGAGAGGGTCTTCTGGACCACAACTGATCTAAGTTTGGAACCTCCAGCACCTAGGGTTTGCCATGAGGTCTTATTGCAAGCATCGGGTGAGGCTGTGCTGCCTGTGCACTGTTTTTTTAACCCCTTGGATCCCACACTAGCATGCATTGCACCCTTCACTGCACTGGAATGGGTCATGCTTGGCAGGCTACACCTGGTAAGTGTGACAGGGGGTATAATTCCTGGCCAGTGGACGGATGTGGTGGGAGGGCCAGTGGGCGGGCCCTGGGGAATGTTGGTGGTCAGACGGGGGGGTAAGGCCCCCAAAATTTCAGATAGCTGCCCTGCGTAAGCCATCCAGTCACATGTACTGAAAGTGATTTCGGTACAGTTTGGTGATCTGTAAAATTCTAAAACGGAGTGTGGTCACCACAAAACCGTTGTCTGTCTGCGTTTATTCACAAGGCCCTCATTCTGTGGTATAAAAACGCAATGAATAAAGAGTCCACTACCTTGAGGTTCAGCAGGGACCGGCCGAGATTTAAACCATCTATGGGCAGTATGATTGTATCCAAGTTAAAGCACAACTGATCTGTCTGATGCTGGGACCTATAATGGATACATACTAATGATGCATGGCTCGGCCATTCTGCGATCCTTGTGAGCGACTATCCTCGCCACGTTGCCAGTGTCCACCAGGCAGCTCTCTTCCCTCTTCATCGGTTTAGGAAGTGGCACCATCACTCCCCACCTGCTGGCCGGGTGGCCTCTCAGTGGCTGTTGCTGCGTGAGAGATGCATCCTCATGGGCCATGTTACTGCCGTTTTCATTAACCAGTTGCCCACTGCCCACCGTGGATTGACGGCGGCAACTTGGCTCGATATCAGCAGCTGCGAGATTGCGGATCGTGAGTGCACTCGCGCCGCCGGAGGCGCACTCGTGTGCTCACTGTGTTACGGGGGAGCCAGGGAGCGGGCAGGGGGGGACTCGATGTCCATCGGCTACCCGCGATCGCTCCCCCGCAGTGGCAGAACAGAGGTCCGTGTGTGTAAACAACAGATTTACGTTCTAACGGGGAAGGAATGTGATCGCAGGCTCCCTGTGTGTGTGGTAGTATATGGGCAGGCTAGGGTAGTATATAGACAGGCTAGGGTAGTATATACACAGGCTAGGGTAGTATATGGACAGGCTAGGGTAGTATATAGACAGGCTAGGGTAGTATATGGACAGGCTAGGGTAGTATATGGACAGGCTAGGGTAGTATAGGGGCAGGCTAGGGTAGTATAGGGGCAGGCTAGGGTAGTATAGGGGCAGGTGGAGCAGCACAGGGGGCAGTTGTCGTCATGACACATAAAACTGCTGTAAAAAAAATCTTGGTCGTCAATTCTCTGGGTAAATAGAAGAGAAGGAGAGGCGGCCGTGGTCCAATTTGCTGCCCCTCTGAAAGTGCTGCCTGGGTCCAAAGGACCCACTGGGACCCATGGTAGGACCGGCCCTGCCCTATGTATGACTAGGTCCATATTTATATGAGACCGACCAGGGGCCACCCACCTTCTATTTCAGAGTATTGTATACTATTGTACATTGATTGTTATTTGATGGTTCATTGTTTTTATTCAATACCTATGAATTGTTGGACAAAATTGTTTTAATCATTTGTAATAAAATTAATATTTTTTATATACCATGGTTATTCTCTATCTACTGCACTTAAAGTCCCACAGCAGGTTCCTTCTTTTTTGGTAAATTGTAGCCAAGTCAACTGATTTGGGTACAACCAGCATGCCAGATTTTTTCATTCGATTATTGCAAGCGGGTATAGCCGCTAGCAATAATCATGAAATATTGCTCGATTCCACAGTCAGTGTTGGTGAGGGAATCGAGAGATCGAGCGATTTTCTTTCATGCAACCCGTGGTTGCAGGAAAGGGAATCTCATCCTCTACGGCCGGCCTTGGGGACCGCACCATGTGGATGCCCCTAAGCAGTGCATGAAACTTTCACGCTGCTTCCTTGGGACTGCGGTGGTTGTCAGAGTGCCGAGTTGCCAAGGAAACAAAAATCCCTAAATTAGCATCCACAGCAGGAGAGTTGTTTCCTGGCGATCTCCTCCAGGGAAGCCGTAGAAAGGCCAAGGAGGCTCAGCTAGACAGAACTTCTAACAAGGCAAACTATAAATAGCATTGCCCTGTATGACCCGTATATAACAGGTACCTACCTCGTGTACCTACCTCGTGTACCTACCTCGTGTACCTACCTCGTGTACCTACCTCGTGTACCTACCTTGTGTACATGCACCCCGGTGACTACCTACACACTACTATCATTGATCTATTATAAGGGAACAGCATGCAGATATTTGTTACCAGGGCTGGCCCAAGACATTGTGCTGCCTGGGTCCAAGAATGAAATGCTGCCCCCCAACCCCCCCAAAAGAAATCATGCCAACCAAAAGACCACCACATCCATTATTTTATATCATGATTATTTAAAAACTAAAATTACATTTATCAGGAAGTCAGATTTCCATGCAACAGCACCTTGTCTATATGCAAAATTATATGACATTAAATTATGTTCAATTCCATGGGGTGGGCTAGGGCAGTATAGGAGCAGACTAGGGTAGTATAGGGGCAGCCTAGGGCTATAGACAAGCTAGGGTAGTATATAGACAGGCTAGGGTAGTATATGGACAGGCTAGGGTGGTATATAGACAGGCTAGGGTAGTATATAGACAGGCTAGGGCAGTATACGGACAGGCTAGGGTAGTATATGGACAGGCTAGGGTAGTATATAGACAGGCTAGAGCAGTATATAGACAGGCTAGGGTAGTATATGGACAGGCTAGGGTAGGATATGGACAGGCTAGGGTAGTATATAGACAGGCTAGGATAGTATATAGACAGGCTAGGGTAGTATATAGACAGGCTAGGGTAGTATATGGACAGGCTAGGGTGGTATATAGACAGGCTAGGGTAGTATATAGACAGGCTAGGGCAGTATATGGACAGGCTAGGGTAGTATATACACAGGGTAAAGCAGTATAGGGGCGGGCTAGGGTAGTATATAGACAGGCTAGGGTAGTATATAGACAGGCTAGGGTAGTATATAGACAGGCTAGGGTAGTATATGGACAGGCTAGGGTGGTATATAGACAGGCTAGGATAGTATATAGACAGGCTAGGGTAGTATATAGACAGGCTAGGGTAGTATATGGACAGGCTAGGGTGGTATATAGACAGGCTAGGGTAGTATATAGACAGGCTAGGGCAGTATATGGACAGGCTAGGGTAGTATATACACAGGATAAAGCAGTATAGGGGCAGATTAGGGCAGTATATAGACAGGCTAGGGTAGTATATAGACAGGCTAAAGCAGTATAAGGGCAGGCCAGGGTAGTAAAGGGGCAGGCTAGGGTAGTATAGAAGCAGGCTAGGGAAGTATAAGGGCAGGCTGGGGTAGCATATGGGCAGGCTAGGGCAGTATATGGACAGGCTAGGGTAGTATATAGACAGGCTAGGGTAGTATATAGACAGGCTAGGGTAGTATATAGACAGGCTAGGGCAGTAGATAGACAGGCTAGGGTAGTATATAGACAGGCTAGGGTAGTATATGGACAGGCTAGGGTAGTATATAAACAGGCTAGGGTAGTATATAGACAGGCTAGGGCAGTATAGGGGCAGGCTAGTGAAGTATAAGGGCAGGCTGGGGTAGTATATAGACAGGCTGGGGTAGTATATGGACAGGCTAGGGTAGTATAAGGGCATGCTGGGGTAGTATATAGACAGGCTGGGGTAGTATAGGGGTGGACTGGGGTAATATAGGGGCTGGCGGAGTGGCCTGAGGGCAGTTGTCATCATGAGACACAAAACTGCTGGAAAAAAAAAATCTTGGTCATCAATTTGCTGGGTAAATAGAAGAGAAGGAGAGGCGGCCGTGGTCCAATTTGCTGCCCCTCTAAAAGTGCTGCCTGGGTCCAATGGACCCACTGTCACCCATGGTAGGGCCGGGCCCTGTATGTTAACCACGGATCAGTGTGCATAATAAAAGGTATTGATAAGGTACTTACCTACTCTTGCTGTTCACATTCACTTCTATCTCACTGCCTTCCTTATCGGACGCGCTACCCAAAGCGTGAAGCCTCAGGCCCTGGCGCCTGGGGGAAGTGCTGGGCGTGGAAGAGTTGGAAACGGCGCTGTCCTCATCGCTGGACGGCGTGATCTCAATAGACGGCAGCTGTAGATATTCCAGATTCCCGGCGTAGTCGTCCGTGGCTTCGGCGCACTCCCGGTTCCTCGCCGTCTTCGAACGCCTCATCTTGAAGTGCCGCCGCCGCGTGCTGGGAGTGCTGCTGCTGCTCGCGGCGGAGGTGCTGTCCGGCAGATTGGGGATCTGAAGCTCGGGGATCTGAAGCATCTCATTTAAATCGCCAGCCAGCATTATCAAAACTCTGAGAGCCAGCGCCGGGCAGCCAATCAGCCAAGTTTCCGGGTTCAACTACTGCTAGAGTGACAGGAAACCTCTCACCACAGCTGTCAGCCTCCTCTGATCGCCTCCTTCCCGATCGTCCTCAGTCGTGCTTTCATGAAGCTCTGCGTTCTAATCGCCCTCCGGAGAGATCCTGCGCGGGGGGGGGGGGAGAAAAGAGAAATGAGACGCTTTTTTAGCACCCAATGCTGTGATCAGAGGAGAGAGGAACGGCGACAAACATGCAGCGCTATGAGGACACAGAAATAAGAAGGGGGGGGGTGGCGGGGGGCGGCGGGGGGGTGTTGATCAGAAACCAAAGGCAAAGCGGCAGCAGCTGCTGGTGTAACCCAACCTCTCCTATATCTAGAGACCTGACACAGAACAACTCTGCACACAACACATGCAACTCACATACACAGCAACTTTACACACCTGCTCTTCTACCGGCGCACAGAGGGAGGCGCTGAATACCCTGGAAGCAGGCGGCAAACATGCAAAACTACAAATCGCTGAGGATCCACATAAAGGTACAGCGGGCGATGAGGGCTGACAGCAAAATCCAGCATCTGCACCTGACTGCTGGTCAAATATCATCACTTCACAAGGAGCGATCGGATACAATGTAGCCAAGCAGAATGTAGCAATGGCTCCCCCTAGTGACAGATTATATTGTCTGCAGTTATGTATTGCTGGCGGGCTCAGCGACAGCGCTGACTGCTTTGTAATAAGAAGACTTCATGAGCACACGCCTATCACCCATCTTTTATTGCCACGGGGAAGAAAAATATTACATACCTGGCAGAGGGGTAACTAGGAACCTTCAGGGCCCCCGGTGCAAGAAATTATGAAGGGCCCCCCTGCCCATAACTACCAACCAGTGTTGCCAACCTCCCGCAGCGTTTTCTACTGGCAAAGCATGGCAAATTTACTGGCGGAGCGCATTTTTTACTGGCAAAGCATGGCAAATTTGCTGACGGAGCGCATTTTTTACTGGCAAAGCATGGCCAATTTACTGCCGGAGCACATTTTTTTTACTGGCAAAGCATGGCAGATTTACTGCCGGAGCGCATTTTTTTACTGGCAAAGCATGGCAAATTTACTGCCGGAGCGCATTTTTTTACTGGCAAAGCATGGCAAATTTACTGACGGAGCACATTTTTTTACTGCCAAAGCATGGCAAATTTACTGCCAGAGCACATTTTTTACTGGCAAAGCATGGCAAATTTGCTGACGGAGCGCATTTTTTACTGACAAAGCATGGCAAATTTACTGGCGGAGCGCATTTTTTTACTGACAAAGCATGGCAAATTTACTGCCGGAGCGCATTTTTTACTGGCAAAGCATGGCAAATTTACTGGCGGAGTGCATTTTTTTTTTACTGGCAACCTAAAAAATAACTCAACTCCTATTAAAAATTAAGACAATTGATATTTAAACACAACATGGAGACACTGACAATACCCAAATCATGTAGTTTGCCCGGTTTACACTTAAAAAGGCAGCACAGCATGAGAAATTATCAGACCCTGATATTTATAGACAGTTGTAGAAATCACTGATTTTTACAAACTGTCAGTAAATTTACTGGTGGTTGGCAACACTGCTCCCAACGGTCCCTGATTTGGAACAAAGTCCCTCTGTCCCTCAATGCTCTTCATTTGTCCCTCATTTTGGTCTGATGCATAGACCCGGAGGAACCCAACCGCGTTACCACCTTACTGCTCCGCGGGCACCTGCACCTCCCTTTTCCCCGTCCTGCATTCAGTGGGTGCCGCCCAGGAGATCAGATCTGTGGGAGCCATTGGGAGACAAACTGTCACTTATAAATAAAGAAACCAAACGTCTGCGTTTACAAGGGATAGTGGTGATCAGGGAGCAAAGGGAGGTGGTGGACCTGAGTTCCTCCAAGTTCCTGCTGAAAAAAAGCCCTGCATATTCCTGTATATAAAATGCACTTTTTATCTATCAAAAAGTGTTTTACAGCGCTAAACCTTTCATCCAAATTCTAAACTGCTGCATTTGTACATTAAAAAGCCGATATAAAGAAAGAATACTGATAAAAAAAAGCATTTTATGGGTTTTTTGTATAATTCTCCTTTAACCCCTTCAATGTCGGGCACTTAGAACACTTTACTACCAGACCAATTTTCAGTTTTCAGTGCTGTTGCGCTTTGAATGACAATTGCGCGGTCATGCGACGCTGCACCCAAACAGATTTTTTATCATTTTGTTCCCACAAATAGAGCTTTCTTTTGCTGGTATTTGATCACCCCTGCGGTTTTTATTTTTTGCGCTACAAATAAAAAAAGACCGAAAATTGTGAAAAAAAAAAATTCTCTATTTTTGTCACAAAACTTTGTAAATAAGTAAATTTTCTCCATCACTGGTGGGCACTGATGAGGCTACACTGACGGGCACTGATGTGGCAGTACTGATTGGCACTGATGAGGCGGCACTGATAAGGTGGCACTGATGATGAGGCACTTATATGCAGCGATGATGAGCACTGTTAGGCGGCACTGATAAGCAGCACTGACGGGTACTGAGAGGTGGCACTGATATGCAGCACTGACGGACACTGCTAAACGGCACTGATGGGCACTCATAGGCGGCACTGGGCACTGATAGGTGGCACTGATGGGCACTGATAGGTGGGCACTGGTATGTGGCAATGGTGGGGACTGATATGTGGCACTGGTATGCATTGATAGGGGCACTGGTGGGCACATACACTGATAGGGGCTCATTCCCTGGTGGTCTAGGGTGGCATCTGAAGGCCATCCACACTGGGCACTATGTCACTTACCTGGTGGTCTAGGGGGGTCTCCCTGATGATCCAGATTGGCTCCCTGGTGGTCCCTGGTTGGCTCCCTGGTGGTCCTGGGTGGGCACATCCCTGGTGGTCCCTGGGCAGGCTCCCTGGTGGTCTAGGGTGGCGATCCGAGGGAGGGCTGTGCTGATAAATCATCAGCACAAACCCTACCTGTCAGGAGAGCAGCCGATCGGCTCTCCACTCCTCAGCTCTGCAGACCGATAAACGGCTTTCCTGTGTTACACTGTGACCAGCCCTGATTGGTCACGGCTGGTCACATGGTAAAGTGCTTCGGATCGAAGCGTTTTACCAAGATCGGGATTGTGGGGGGTCAGACTGACCTCCCACACCACCGATTGCCATGATGCGCGCCTCCCCCGGGCGCGTGGCGGCATGTTATCCTGAGGACGTCATATGACACCCAGTCAGGATAACTCAGCCACTTCCCGGCCGTCATTTTGCATACGGCGGTCGGGAAGTGGTTAAGGGGGCGTGGCAGTGGGCGTGTCCTATGCCTACATACTTTTGCTCATAGGTGTCCCTCATCCCCATCTCAGAAAGTTGGACCCCCTGGCCAGGGCCCTTCCCTCTTCCCACTGATCCAGGGGCCCTTTACTCCCATTGCGGGTCCCTTTATTACGGTCCTGCAGCGGGGCCCTTTCACAAGTTCTGCAGCGGCCCCCTTTCTGCCATCTTGGGGCCGCCCCATGGTGGTGAAGTGCCAGGGCCCGGTCACAATTGCAACCCTGATGGTTCCCTCACTGCTGTCAGTAGTTTTTCATTTTTATTTTATTATTTTTTTTACAATTTTATTTTTATTTCTTTTACAATTTATTTTAGGAGCTCTGTTGGGGGTCTTTGATGAGATATCGGGGGGTCTAAACAAACCTCAGCCCTCAGTCTCCATCTCTGTAACCTCAGCTGCACAGAATGAATGGACAGGAATAGCTGTGCACCGAGCCTCCCATTCATTCAGTAAAAACAGTTTACTATGCTTCAGTTATGAATGAACCAATTGGTACCAATCACTGACTCTGTCCATTCAGAAAAGGAAGGAATGGCAAATTTACTGACCCGTTCCCATCTCTCCATCATGACTCATCTTCTACAGGAGGGGGGAAGACAGCAGCTCTGTGGGGGGGACACAGGGACCCTGGGAACAGCAGAAGACAAGTAAACTGGATAGGAGGGGCGGCGGGGGCAGCATAGAGGAACCAATCTCCTGCATTAGGAGGAAAATGGAGGAGATTGGTTCCTCTAAATGCCACCCCCGCCATCCCTCCTATCCAGGTGTACAAGGGAGGCACAGGGGCCCCCTGGAGCATGGGGCCCGGTTGCAATTGCCCCTGTAGTTACGCCCCTGATACATGGTCAGGATACTATGGGGGGGGGGGGCGATTTACTAAACTGCAAGGCTACAAGCCACGCCCCTCCAGGTGACATAATAATGATGACTTTCTCTCCACAGGCGCAGGTTCAGTCCGTCAACTGAAAATCCCATGTAGAAAAGTATGGCAGCAACAATAGATTGACGTTTCACCAAATCGCTTACTCATTATCTGATCATGAATGCGATTTGGTGAAACGTCAATCTATTGTTGCTGCGTCTGTCCCTGAGTCTGGAGGAGATTTGTTGATGGATTTTATTCTTCAATAAATACAGCGAATTCCTCCAAATTCCAGTGCGCGGTCCTCCATACTTTTCTACATGGGATTCAGCTTCCAGGTTTTGTTGTCAAAGCTTAAAGTGTTACTAAACCCACAACGGTAAAATCAATCTGTATGTGCAGCATAGCATGCTTGTTATACTCACTGTATAACCTTAGGGGTTAATCCCCCGCATTATAAAGGCTGTTTGATACCGTCTTCTCTGATCCTCCCCTTCTTGTACTTTCTCTAAACCGTCTGATAAAACAGAGCCTTTGTAGTCGCTCTGCACATGCTCAGTTTGGTGTGTATTGCTAGAGAGGTTTTTTTTTTTTTGGGAGAGTGCATGTGATCAGCCTACGGCCAATCAGCACTGTCCACACAGAGGGTCAGGGATCCAGACACAGATAGAAGTCACAAGATTGCTATATACTGCTGTGCTCTCCCCAGGAGTCTGCAGTCACTATATCTGCTCTCCCCAGGAGCCTGCAGTCACTATATCTGATCTCCCCAGGAGTCTGCAGTCACTATATCTGCTCTCCCCAGGAGCCTGCAGTCACTATATCTGATCTCCCC
>BLSH010008036.1:0-11272 GCA_018402905.1 Glandirana rugosa
ATCAGGCTGGGCAGGGAAAAGGGGGTGGAATTGGGGGTGGAGTCAGGGGTGGAGTCAAGGGGCGGCAAAATGAGGTTTCGCCTAGGGTGTCAAAAATCCTTGCACCAGCCCTGGTTAAGACGATGATCCGACTTTGATCCGATTTCAATGGGATTCAATGGACTGAAGTAGAATCAAAGTCGGACTAAAGTAGTGCAGGAACCTTTTTCAAAGTCGGAGCGACTTGTGTCGGATCAGGTAGGACGGCTCTCATAGGGAATCATTCATTTATATACATCATACATACATACATCATTTATATACATCATGCGATTCATGTCAGGGCGTTTGTCGCACCAGTGTGGACGCAGCCTCACAGGATGTAGCTGCCAGTGGACTACCATTACCTTGCTGTGCAGACAACCCCCCCCCATCATTTGTCTATCCCTGTGCTGGGCTCCACATCTCTTTGAGCCAACAGGGAGGATTGTGGGACTAGAAACCCCTTATCCCAGAGTGCGCTCTGCAACACCAGACCTCTGGGAGAAACTATAAAAGGGCCAGCAGATCCGGCCCGCGCTCTCTTCCTCCTGGGTCTCATTGAGTTTACACCTCTCTGCCGCTGTACAAGAGGGCTGCAGCCTACCAAGCAGCAATCCAATGGCTCCAGCCCGGCCCTGGAGGGCCCAACTCTGCTTGCTGTTCGTGAGACATCACTGCAGCACCATTTTATCTGACGGATCCGACAACTGACGATGTCCTGCAGCTGGTAGGTCATCTCCGCTTGGTCCACTGAAGGACATTTCATCCGGGATCGCTGTTCTGGAGGTTCCTATCTGACTCTTCAGTTGGTGAGAGGGCTGCTGCCCACCATTCACAATCCCTGCTTTGTAATCTTGCTTGGACACTGTATACAGACACCTTACCCCTGGAAACACTTTAATTGCATTGCATAAGACGCTGCACATAGACATCCTTACCCTGAATTACTCTAAGGAATATCAGTAGTCAGCTGAAGCTATCCTGCCTACCTTACATCGCTGTGCCACCTCATGGATATAATTCAGAGCTCCAACTGCCGGTGAAGATTACTGCAGGCCTGCATGCTGGACATTGCTGTTGCCATTAGTTAAAGGGCCCCTACCTCATTCCCATTTTATCTGGTCTCCCATTAATGGTTTAATAGGCCGGCCTGAGATTTCCCCTTAGCGTGCTATCAAATAGTAATAACTAATGGATTCGTTACAACCGCCTGCTTATTCTCTAACTGTCATTCCTCTGTATATATAAAGCACACCCTGTATTCGTGTCATTGAACTGCAATTTAGCTGTTTCTTTCGGGGATTCCTCACCTGGGTCTTATCCAGGACTCAGTGGATCAGAACCGCCTTTGTACATATCTCTGTTTCAGTGAAATCTAAACCGTGTTGGAGTGTCAATTAACCACTTCCTTACTGGGCACTTAAACCCCCCTCCTGCCCGGACCAATTTTCAGTTTTCAGCGCTGTCACTCTTTGAATGACAATTGCGCGGTCGTGCGGTCGTTGCACCCAAACAAAATTTGCGTCCTTTTTTTCCCACAAATAGAGCTTTCTTTTGGTGGTATTTGATCGCCTCTGCGTCATTTCTGATCGCCGCTATAAACAAAAGAAGAGCAACAATTTTGAAAAAAAAACAATATTTTTTACTTTTTGCTTTAATAAATATCCAAAAATAAAAAATAAAAAACAAATTTATTCATCAGTTTTGACCGATTTATATTCTTCTACATATTTTTGCTTAAAAAAATCGCAATCGGCGTTTATTGATTGGGTTGCGCAAAAGTTATAGCGCCTACAAACTATGGACATTGATTTATGGCGTTTTTAATTATTTTATTTTTTTTTACTAGCAATGGCGGCGATCTGCGATTTTTATCGGGACTGCGATATTGCGGCGGGCATGTCGGACGTCTTTGACACTTTTTTGGGACCAATGACATTTATACAGCGATCAGAAATGTAAATGTCCACTGATTACTGTGTAAATGTCATTGGCAGTGAAAGGGTTAACAATGTTCCCTGGGTGTTCTAACTGTGGGGGGGCAGGGCTGGCCGGGACATGACAGACCCAGTGACAGGGATCAGTAGATCTGGCATGTCCCATTCACAGAACGGGGAACCGCCGTGTTTACTTCGGCGGTTCCCCGTTCCTCCTCTCTGTAAGGAGATCGCGGGTCTCCAGCGGACATCGGGTCCGCCCGACCCGCGGGCACGCTCCCGCAGTGTGCGGCGGCACATGCACGCGCCCGCGGGAGCGCGCCCAGCACGAGCCGAATGGGAGGACGTCAATAGACGTCCTCCCGGCATTTTAGAGCCGCGCTGTAGCCGTCATTCAGCTATAGCGCGGATAGGAGGAGGTTAAAGGTGCTTGAAAAAATATGTCTGAACCCAGAGTGTCAGGTGGGCTGGAGGGTTCACAAGGTCAGGGCGGTGCAGAAGGACAGGTCATTCTAAGCAGCCCTCAAGGGGGCAGTACTACCGTATTTTGCATTGCTGTAATCATTTTTATATGAATAAATGGCTGTGGAACGAATCATCTGAGTTTCCATGGTTTCTTATGGGGAAATTCGCTTTGATATCCGAGTGCTTTGGATGACAGGCAATGAATTTTGCTCGCAATCCAAGGTTTTCCTGTATTACATTTTTGTTTTTTTGGCCTTAATCCAACTCTAGGAAACAAGCAGGTGAAGAATGGAATATGAATGTGGATCTGCATTAAACAATTTGCACTCAGAAAGTAATTTTAATAAATCCTAACTTTGTATAAAATGATTTTCCCTCTTTATACAATCAGACAAAATACAAAGTGTAGTGAATTCCTGCAGTGACTTCTCCATTAGCTGACTCCGGATCTGTCGCAGGCCGAGTTGCTGCGAAGGCCCGATGATCACATTAGCTTCTTGTAATCGACTTTCAAAATAAAGTTCTGCAGGAGATTTATTGATCTTAATAACTTAATGCAGAGTAGTGCTGCCCCTCCCCCCCCATAGCAATGACATTGATGGGAAACGTTGTCACTCTCTCTATGGAGTTCATATAAATAATGTTGATTCAGCGTTATATTTCTATAGCTGGGTATGAAGCTATCATCCCAACACACACATCTATCCTACAAATCCATTTCTCTCAGCACCCAGATCCATATTGGTTATGACACCGCGCCATCTGAACCCAGCGCAATGAATGCCAATGGGATGGAAGACAGAACGCCATCAATCATACTTCTGAGGAACGCCAGGCTACAGGGAAGAGCAAAACATGCAACTTCTACAAACGCACATTCATATAGTATCTGACAAAAGTAAGTACACCCCTCCCATCATGTGACAACACTGAAGAGCTGACACTTTGCTACAATGTAAAGTAGTGAGTGTACAGCTTGTATAACAGTGTAAATTTACTGTCCCCTCAAAATAACTCAACACACAGCCAGTAATGTCTAAACCGCTGGCAACAAAAGTCAGTACACCCCTAAGTGAAAATGTCCAAATTGGGCCCAAAGTGTCAATATTTTGTGTGGCCACCATTATTTTCCAACACTGCCTTAACCCTCTTGGGCATGGAGGTCACCAGAGCTTCACAGGTTGCCTCTTCCCCTCCTCCATGATGACATCACAGAGCTGGTGGATGTTAGAGACCTTGCGCTCCTCCACCTTCCGTTTGAGGAGCCCCACAGATGCTCAATAGGGTTTAGGTCTGGAGATGCTTGGCCAGTCCATCACCTTTACCCTCAGCTTCTTTAGCAAGGCAGTGGTCGTTTTGGAGGTGTTTGGGGTCGTTATGTTGGAATATTGCCCTGTGGCCCAGTCTCTGAAGGGAGGGGAAGCTCTGCTTCAGTAGGTCACAGTACATGTTGGCATTCATGGTTCCCTCAATGATCTGTAGCTCCCCAGTGCCGGCAGCACTCATGCAGCCCCAGACCATGGCACTCCACCACCATGCTTGACTGTAGGCAAGGCACACTTGTCTTTGTACTCCTCACCTGGTTGCCACCACACACGCTTGGCACCATCTGAACCAAATAAGTTTATCTTGGTCTCATCAGACCACAGGGCATGGTTCCAGTAATCCATCTGTTAGAGTTCCAGAGGAATAGAGTCCAAGATTTGCCATTTCTCAGTTTACAGAGTGAAGGAAGTTGCCCTCATCTTCTTCCTTCCCAGTCACGTTGGGCACCCCATAATCCCATATTCCCCCCAATAAAACAACAAAAACAAGCCAATGGACTGTTTACTGTCCCCGAATGAAAGTTGGAAAAAGGAGTGTTGCCTGGCTGCGCAGGAAAAGGAGGGCCCAAAATCCAGCGAAATGACTACTATAAAAGGTCAATAGGGAAACACAGATCAGTGTGGCCCTCGGGTCCCAGGTCGGGCACCAGGGGCCGGCGCTATCCATGCCTGAAAAGAAGCAGCATGAATGGTGACCGGCAATTTCAGTAGCGGCTGCGGTTTAGATATAAAATGTTAATTCTAAAAACTGTAAAACTTCCTTGTGCTGGAAATCTGGTGCTTTGTTCTACTTTTAGTAATTAGCAGCGACGCTCCCCGGGCCCCCAGGTACTCGCCGAGATAAACCACAGCTGCTGACTGAAAGAAAGCCAGGCACTCCACGGTAAGACAGACACATTTAATGAACTTGTTCTCCCGCGTCCCCGCTGAAAGTCATCCTCTCCGAGCTGATAAAGTGTCTTCATTTCATTTGCCTCCTTCCAATCTGAGGTAAGCCTGGCAGTAGACTGTCTAATCCTCGTCATTCTGAAGCCATGCGAGTGAGACTGCTCTACTGATAATGCCCTACATAATACCCAGCCTGAGACTGATCCTCGTGGGTGAGATGAAGAGCAATGACCTACAGCAACCACTATGAGTTATATAGGATCTCATAGGATCTCATAGGATCTCATAGGATCTCATAGGATCTCAGAGGATCTCATAGGATCTCATAGGATCTCAGAGGATCTCATAGGATCTCAGAGGATCTCATAGGATCTCAGAGGATCTCAGAGGATCTCAGGGGATCTCATAGGATCTCATAGGATCTCATAGGATCTCAGAGGATCTCATAGGATCTCAGAGGATCTCATAGGATCTCATAGGATCTCATAGGATCTCAGAGGATCTCATAGGATCTCATAGGATCTCAGAGGATCTCATAGGATCTCATAGGATCTCAGAGGATCTCATAGGATCTCAGAGGATCTCATAGGATCTCAGAGGATCTCATAGGATCTCAGAGGATCTCATAGGATCTGATAGGATCTCAGAGGATCTCATAGGATCTCATAGGATCTCATAGGATCTCATATATTACATAGTAACATCGTTAGTCTGGCTGAAAAAAGACACAAGTCCATCTACTTCAAACAATAGAAATGGGGCTGCAGGATTTTCATGGTACCGTCATAGACTCAGAAAACAAGTTATTTAAAAAGTGATCTGTTAGCCTCATTGTGTAGAAGAGGTCTGCATTTCTCTACGTGTTTCGCGGTGGTCCGCTTCCTCAGGAGAATATACAGTTTAACAGAAGATTAGATACACTAGGAACAATAACATGTATTAGTGCATGATTGTAAATAACTAGTGTTGAGCGAACCCGGACTGTAACGTTCGGGTCCGTACCGAACTTTCGGGTGTCCGTGGAACGGACCCGAACACAGACATTTCAAAAATCGTTCGGGTTCGGTCCGGGGTTCTGCTATTTTACTCCACGTGTTGAGAAGCTGCAGGGCAGCCAATCAACAAGCGTTTCACTGGTTTGCCCTTAGAAGCCATCACAGCCATGCCTACTAATGGCATGGCTGTGATTGGCCGGTGCATCATGTGACCCAGCCTCTTTATAAGCTGGAGTCACAGTGCTGCAGTCACATGCTCCTTGGGTTAGTGTAGGGAAAGGTAGCTGACTGCGTGAGGGAGAGATTTGAGACATTTTAAGACCTGATCCTGCATCCTGAGATAGATTACTTTACTACTGCTGTCTGTGCTGTTGCTCTGAGGACAGATAGCAGAAATTAGAGATTTCACATACCGCTGCTTTGAGTTGCAGATCAAGCTCTGCATAGAACAACGATCGCTACGATCGTGCTCTACGATCAGATTGTTGGGGGAATTTGAGATTTCACATACCGCTGCTTTGAGTGATCTGACTGCACTAGGTGGAGGCTTCTGCTTAGAGGGACAGATTCTTGTTCAAAAATCATCTCCTAGTTTATTTGATTTTAATTTATTTTCCCTATCCCCATTTTTTTGTAGGGCACTTGCCCCTCTCTTACCCCCATTTTACTTCCTTTTGCAGACCTCTAGCACTTGCCAGGACTTTGTTACAGCCATTTTTGTGCCTAAAAGTTCGGGTCCCCATTGACTTCAATGGGGTTCTGGGTCCGGGATAACGTTCGGGCAACGTTCGGAAGCCGAACCCGGACTTTTTTCCAAAGTTCGTACGGACCCACAGAACCCGAACGTCCAGGTGTTCGCTCAACTCTATAAATAACGCATTTGACATACAGTGAGGAAAATAAGTATTTGAACACTCTGCTATTTTGCAAGTTCTCCCACTAAGAAATCATGGAGGGGTCTGAAATTGTCATCGGGGGTGCGTCCACTGTGAGAGACAGAATCTAAAAAAAGAAATTCCAGAAATCGCAATGTATGATTTTTAAACTATTTATTTGTATGATACGGCTGCTAATAAGTATTTGAACCCCTGTCTATCAGCTAGAATTCTGACCCTCAAAGACCTGTTAGTCTGCCTTTAAAATGTCCACCTCCACTACATTTCTTATCCTAAATTAGATGCACCTGTTTGAGGTCGTTAGCTGTCCACCCCATGCAATCAGTAATAATCCAACTACTAACATGGCCAAGACGAAAGAGCGGTCCAAAGATACCACAGACAAAATTGTGCCCCTCCACAAGGCTGGGAAGGGCTACGGGGAAATTGCCAAGCAGCTTGGTGAAAAAAGGTCCACTGTTGGAGCAATGATTAGAAAATGGAAGAAGCTAAACAAGACTGTCAATCTCCCTCGGCCTGGGGCTCCATGCAAAATCTCCCCCTGTGGGGTCTCAATGATCCTAAGGAAGGTGAGAAATCAGCCCAGAACTACACAGGAGGAGCTGGTCAATGACCTGAAAAGAGCTGGGACCACCGTTTCCAAGGTTACTTTTGGTAATGCACTAAGACGTCATGGTTTGAAATCATGCATGGCACGGAAGGTTCCCCTGCTTAAACCAGCACATGCCCAGGCACGTCTTAAGTTTGCCAATGACCACTTGGATGATCCAGAGGAGTCATGGGAGAAAGCCATGTGGTCAGATGAGACCAAAATAGAACTTTTGGGTCATAATTCCACTAAACGTGTTTGGAGGAAGAAGAATGATGAGACTGTGAAGCATGGGGGTGGTAGCATCATTGCTTTGGGGGTGTTTTTCTGCACATGGGACAGGGCGACTGCACTGTATTAAGGAGAGGATGACCGGGGCCATGTATTGCGATATTTTGGGGAACGACCTCCTTCCCTCAGTTAGAGCATTGAAGATGGATCGAGGCTGGGTCTTCCAACATGACAATGACCCCAAGCACACAGCCAGGATAACCAAGGAGTGGCTCTGTAAGAAGCATATCAAGGTTCTGGCGTGGCCTAGCCCCAGTCTCCAGACCCAAACCCAATAGAGAATCTTTGGAGGGAGCTCAAACTCCGTGTTTCTCAGCGACAGGCCAGAAACCTGACTGATCTAGAGAAGATCTGTGTGGAGGAGTCGGACAAAATCCCTCCTACAGGGTGCAAACCTGGTGAGAAACTACAGGAAACGTTGGACCTCTGTAATTGCAAACAAAGGCCACTGTACCAAATATTAACATTGACTTTCTCAGGGGTTCAAATACTTATTTGCAGCCGCATCATACAAATAAATTGTTTAAAAATCATAAATTGTGATTTCTGGATATTTTTTTAGATTTTGTCTCTCACAGTGGACGCACCCCCGATGACAATCAGACCCCTCCATGATTTCTAAGTGGGAGAACTTGCAAAATAGCAGGGTGTTCAAATACTTATTTTCCTCACTGTATGTATAGGTCCTGCCAATATAAAAAATGTTGTAAGCGAGTAACACAGCTGCATGGTGGGCTTAACTCAAGATTAGGAACACAGCACAAGGGCACCGGGGCAAGAGATGTTCCCCCAGACGGGCATGGGAGCAGTGTTGCCAACCTCCAAGAGCGTTTTTTACTGGCAAAACATGGAAAATTTACTGGCGGAACACATATTTTACTGGCAACCTGAAAAATAACAGAACTCCTATTAAAAACTAAGACAATTGATATTTAAACACCACGTGGAAACACTGACAATACCCAAATCAAGTAATTTTCCTGGTTTACACTTAAAAAATCAGCACAGCATGACAAATTATCAGACCCTGATATTTATAGACAGTTGTAAAAATCACTGATTTTTATAAACTGTCAGTAAATTTACTGGCGGTTGGCAACCCTGATGGGAGCCCTTAGGATCAATCTAATTGTATATCCTGTATAATATATATATATGTGATCCTGCATTTCTGGGTATCAGAGGCGATCATCGGGTCTGGCGGACTCGATGTCTGTCGGTACCCGCCGATCGCTCTGTACACAGGCAGAACTGTGGTCTCCCTGTGTAAACAAAGCAGATCACCAATTTGTCAGTATGGAAGACATTGATCCTGTGTTCCTGAAAAGCAGGGGCAGGGATCTATGTCTTCCCTTAGTAAAAGCCCCTCCCCCTCTCCCGAGGAAGCGGACCACCGCGAAACATGTAGAGAAATGCAGACCTCTTCTACACAATGAGGATAACAGATCACTCTGTCTATAAACCTGGGAACACTGTTTAGTAAATGCATTTTAACGTTTTTTGACGGTACCATGAAAATCCCGCAGCCCCATTTCTCATATATTTATGGGGTGAAGGTCCCTGTATTTGTTCCTATTTTTGAAAACTATCTGAGCACACTATATGGTTCAACCAATAGGTGTGAGGTCCCAGGCTCAGGTCGAAGTTTTCCAGTCCCATAAGAATCCACCATGAAAATAACCACCATGCTGTCCTCTTCACACCGCACACTGAGAGGGGAACTCGTTCTGCTATGAGGAGCTGGTGAAAGGGTCCCACTGGTTGTTGGAGGTCATCGTAGACCTTTACTCCTTCCTGTTCCTTATCCCCTTGTTGGGTGCTGATGAAGCTTTATGTCTTGGCATGGCGTTCATTATTACACCAATCAGCCATAACATTATGACCACCCATCTAATATTGAGTAGCCCCCCCCTTTCCTGACCCATCAAGGCGTGGACCCCACTAGACCTCGGATGGCACGCTGTGGTATCTGGCACATCAGTGGGAGATCCTTTAAGTCCTGTAATTTGCGAGGTCCATGATGCTGTGGCAAAATATTCTACTAACAGCGTCTCCCACAATGCCCTCACCGTGTCTGACCCACGCCCAGGAACAGTCCTCTCCAGAAGAAGCCCCCGATCATGCTGGGATGGGCAGCTCCATTGCCAGTCTGATACACAGTCTGGTGGCCGCATCCCTCACAAGGGTCAGTTCCTCCCAGCATAAGCTGACCAGATTTTTAAAATGAAATCCGGGGACATATTTTCTATTCAGCGGGACTGCGATATTGCGGTGGACAAATCGGACACTAAGCGACACTTTTGACGCTTTGTGGGAACCAGTGACACCGATACAGTGATCAGTGCTAAAAATATGCACTGTCACTGTACTAATGACACTGGCTGGGAAGGGATTATCATCAGGGGCGATCAAAGGGTTAAATGTGTTCCTAACCAGTGTTTTTTTCACTGTAGGGGAGGTGCTTTTACTGCCCCCGCCCCTGCTTTTCAGGAACACAGGATCAATGTCTTCCATACTGACAAAATGGTGATCTGCTTTGTTTACACAGGGAGACCACAGTTCTGCCTGTGTAGAGAACGATCGGCGGGTACTGACAGACATCGGGTCCGCCCCACCCTCTGATCGGCTCTGATACCCAGAAATGCAGGATCACATATATATATATATACACAGGATCCTGCGCACCGCCCTGTAGCAGTAACTCCGCTATGGGGCGGTTGGCAATTGGTTCACAGCTCTGGCTCTGGTTGGCTGTCACAGTGTCACATGACATGGCTGCTGGGTGCTAACACTTATGAACAATAAGTTAACAAAATCAGCACCCAGCAGCCATGTTATGTGCCAGTGCACTGCATGCCAGAGCCATGATAGAATGCCTGCTGCCTGTGAGCTATGATTTCATCCATGATGCCAGAGAGGCAGACACAGTGCAATGACACCCCCAAAGCACAGCGGTGTTGAAGCCTTGAAGGCACTGGCAACCCCACCATTGGATCCGCTTCCCCTCTGTGCCCGCTGCTGGACACTGCCAGCTGAGCTCAGCTGCCTCTCTCTGCCTGTTGCCGCCGCCGCCGCCACCCTCAAAGTCTCACTCTCCAGGTCCCGGCTACTACTGGGTGGGAAGCAGAGCTGAGCAGAGGAAAATCGCTCCGCCGGGGAAGGCAGGCAGGTGGCTGTCCGGGACTCGAGCCAAGGCAGAAGAACATGCGAGCGGGAGCGGAATGGGCACGCGCCCAAAACTGAGGAAATAGACAAGCACACAAAAAGGGGCACAAATAATGGAAAAAAATACACCCCCTAAGCTAGTGGGAGCGGTGGAGCGGTGAAGCGGGGGGTGTAATTCAGATTTTTTTTATTTTTTATTCTGCATTGACTGTTTTTGAAATTTCCTGGGCCACTATTTAAATCCAATATGGGGACCAAACCGGGGACAGACTTGGTCCAGGGACTGTGTCCTCAATCCGGGGACTGTCCCCTGAAACCAGGGACGTCTGGTCACCCTATCCCAGCAGGCCCTTGTTGTCCCAGGATGCACAGCAGTCCGCATCTTCTTCCTCTGTGTTCTCCTGGTGGTGGGCGGGGCTTCTTTCCGGCTTTCTGTCTCCCCACAGCCAATCCTGTGCTTGACAGCTTGAGAGGAGGAGAGGAAGTGCAGCAGCAATGATAATCGCCTCGTCCCTGTGACCGGACAGAGCAGTGCTGAGGACCGGGGGCTACACTTCAACCATTGAATATCTAGCAGAAGTCTCTTTCTTGAGAAACATTTTTCAATTAAAGTGGAACTAAAGGGGTTTAAGGCAGGGGCGTACCTAGAACATTTGGCACCCGGGGCGGATCCTATATCTGGCACCCCCCCCCCCCCCCC
>BLSH010008036.1:11282-25416 GCA_018402905.1 Glandirana rugosa
GCGACTACCCGTGACCACTCCGACGCGACTACCCGTGACTAGTCCGACGTGACTACCCCCCCCCCCCCCCCGAAAAACGGTGGGGCAGATTTTTGGGGATTAAATCGGGGGGCGAGGAGGCAATATAATACTTCTCTGTCGTCTGTCAAACATCCTCTGAAAAGTGATCCACTGTGGTTCACTCTTCAGAGGGCAACACTAGTGAACCCTAATTGCCAGCAATGCCCCTCACAGGGCCAATCCTAGGGTCACAGATGCCTGAGTGCAGAAATATTTCTGACGCCCCCACATGGATGTGGTCATCTTACCAACTCCCCCCTTTACAAATGTTTCTATGGCAATGACTGCAGCCTCACCAGTGCCCATCAATGCAGCCTCACCAGTGCCCATCAGCGCAGCCTCACCAGTGCCCATCAGCGCAGCCTCACCAGTGCCCATCAGTGCAGCCTGATCAGTGCCCATCAGCGCAGCCTCACCAGTGCCCATCAGCGCAGCCTCACCAGTGCCCATCAATGCAGCCTCACCAGTGCCCATCAATGCAGCCTCACCAGTGCCCATCAGCGCAGCCTCACCAGTGCCCATCAGTGCATCCTGATCAGTGCCCATCAGCGCAGCCTCACCAGTGCCCATCAGCGCAGCCTCACCAATGCCCATCAATGCAGCCTCACCAGTGCCCATCAATGCAGCCTCAGCCTCACCAGTGCCTATCAGCCCAGCCTGATGAGTGCCCATCAGTGCAGCCTCACCCATGCCCGTCAATGGGGGGGGCAGCAGGGGGGCCCTCTAATGTGTCATTCCAAATGCAGCATTGTTAGTTGCCCCCCCCCCCAGCTTCTTCTACCTGGGTCCTGGGTGCACTGCTTGTCTTGTTCTGCAGGTGGGTCCTGGTCCTTCCTCACCAGCTGGGAGCATGGGACTGCTGGTACATCCCTTCCTCCTGGGCACCTCAGCTGGGCAACTGGTCTGGGCTGGAGGAAACTGGGGGGGGGGGTGAGGTAGAACGGATGGGGACTCCCAATTCATGTCCACAAATATAGCGATCTCCTGTTGTACAGTTGTATGGATAAACCTCTTCTCCAAGTCCCCTGTGTTCGGCGGGGATCAGGAGACAGGCAGCGGACTATTTTCTTCATTTTCGCGCTGCGGATCAAACCCAGCCCTGCTGACAGCCCCCCCAATGTGTGGCACCCGGTACAGACCGCCCCCCCCCCCCGCCCCCGTGTTAGTACGCCACTGGTTTAAGGTCACCTTTCCAATGGTGCCTCGTCAGGGCCGACATCTTCTCCTCTGTGCTGGTCTATGGCCGTCTTCATTGGGTTGGCATTGGTTGATGTCACTCCTGGAGCTACTCATACCAGCGCTGGAGAAGTAAGGAAGCAGGCAGGTAGGGGAATTTTACTGCAGAAGAGACATTACATCTCTACATATCACCATATACAATCACTGGCCACTTTATTATTAGTTGGACCCCCCTTTGGTGGCAGACATACAACAAGGTGCTGGAAACGTTCCTCAGAGATTTACCCCCATAGTGACAATGATGACATCACACAGTGACAATGATGACATCACACAGTGGCTGCAGATTTGTTGGCTGCACATCCAGGATGCCGATCTCCCGTTCCACCGCATCCCAAAGGGTCTCTATTGGATGAGATGTGGGGAGTGTGGAGGCCATTGGAGTGCAGGGACCTCATTGTCTATTGGTGAGATGATTGGAGCTTTGTCCTGCTGGGAGGAGCCATCAGAAGATGGGGGCACTGCAGTCATAAAGGGGGGGGCATGGTCAGCAACAATACTCAGGTAGGCCGTGGCTCCTAAATCTAAGGGGCCCAAAGTGTGCCCATCCCCCACACCATTACACCCCCACCACCAGCCTGAACCGGTGATACAAGGCAGGGGGGATCCATGCACCAAATTCTGACCCCACCATCTGAATGTCGCAGCTGAAATCTGGACTCCTCAGAGCAGGCAACGTTTCTCCAATCTTCTATTGTCCAATGTTGTTGATCCTGCCAATCGCAACCTCAGTTTCCTGTTCTTAGCTGACAGGAGTGTCACCCGGCGTGTTCCTCTGCTGCTGTAGCCCACCTGCTTCAAGGTTGGATGTGTTGTGCGGTCAGAGATGGTGCTCTGCATTCCTTGGGTGTAACGAGGGGTTATTTGAGTTATTGTCATCTTTCTATCATCTGGAACCACTCTGCCCATCCTCCTCTGACCTCTGACATCAACAAGGCATTTTCCTCCACACAACTGCCACTCACTGGATATTTTCTGTTTTCCCACTATTCTCTGTAAACCCGAGACATGGTTGAGCGTGAGAATCCCAGAAATACTCAGACTGGCCGTCTGCCACCAACAACCACACCACATTCAAAGCCACTTCAATCCCCTTACTTTCCCATTCTGATGTTTGGTTTGAACTTCAGCAAGTCGTCTTCACCACATCTAGATGCCTAAATGCATTGAGCTGCTGCCATGTGATTAGCTGATTAGCAATTTGCTAAAACAATGGGAACAGCTAAAAATGTGTACATGGCTCATCAAATTGTTTACATTTGCCCATTATGCAACAATAGTATCTATTCCCCCATGGTATTAGAAGACTGCTTGTGCAAACATTGATCCAATGGCATTTGAGAAATGTTCACTCAAGGAACAGATTTTCTTTTAAGTCTGAAAAATCACCAAACTACTTAATGGTAGGAAAACAATACAAGACAGAGTATTACAGATATATATTCTTACAACACATGCACAAGCTACCTAACCTTCCTAGCAAATGAGCATGGACAATGGTCTCTGTACAATAGGGGTAAAAATGACCTCACTTGGGTTATAGTTCACCATTTCCATTACAAACAGGGCTCCAGGCTGTACTCGAGCATCGGCAGAAATCGGGCGCTAGCGTCATCCCCAAGTGAAGTTGCTTCTTTGGTCTTGCAAAGTCCCCTCTGCCATTGACTTTCCTTCTTAGTTCCTCTGCTGCAATGGATCCTTCCTTTCAGCTAATGCTGCCGGCCTTTTATTTAGAAACTTTTAGATATTTTACTTTTTTTGGGGTTGTGTTCAATATGTGCAAAGAGAGATCACACAAATACATCAAAGTATAACATTTATTAAAAGTAATGGAAGATACAGATAATATTAGAAAACATAACAAGAATACTTAACTAAAGATGCTGTTTCGCCACGGAGTCCCCTCATGATGGCGTGGCACACAGGTGGCCACAGACGCAATGCATGATTGCAAGCTCTGATTCTTACAAGTTTTGGCGGTGGTAATATAGGACTTGAATGTAAGGAAATGGCCACCCCACCCCCCACTAGAGCAAAATGGCACTCTGAGGGAAATGGCCCATTCCTGGAAGGAGAGTTGGCTGGTTTGTCCATATAGTCAGTTTACAATCACATTCCTATCAGCTAAGGTAACCTGGATATTGGAGGCTAAGAATTCATTAATGAGCCACAATATTAATAAGGAAATATGCAATTTCGCCATCATTCCCACGTGGATTTGGCCCTTTCTATCTACTTCCTCTACATCATTTGCTATGAGTAAAACACTTCCTAACTCAAACTCTAGATGGCACTGTTGCATCTTATGTGCCGTAGGTCAACTATGGCAAAAAACCAAGCTAGTCTTGGGTTTTATTGGCATAGCTTGGGCCCAATGTTTGACCAGGTGTCAGCTCACCTGACGGCAGGTGACAGGTGCACAACGCTGGGGTTAGGGGCGCACCATTAAGGTTGTGAACCCCTAGCTGACTGCTGCGAATGGAGCTCTGGGTGGTTCAGGAAAGCAGGTCCACTGGAGCACAGACACAGATTACACACGGAACTAGAGCATGAGTTTCCCCAGGGCATGGAGTCTAAGAGCTAGAAGGTTTTTTACCAGAGCCTCTGACGGTGAGGATGGACTTGGCTGCAACTGACTCCAGGTCACGGCCCCCAGGGTCTCCCAGCTCACGCTCGTGGCTACTGGTGGATAGAGAGGAAGCAGCAGTGCAGGACAACAAGGGATACTCAGTAGGATAGCCAAGGGTCAGGGCAACGAGCAGACAGGGACAGGCAGGAGAGTATGCCAAGGTTGGGGTAACAAGCAGACGGGAATGATCAAGACCAAGCCAAGGCCGGGGAAACAAGCAGACAGGAATAGTCAAAGAACAAGCCAAGGTCGGTAAATGAAATAGGATGAAGAGCACACTGCAGGAACCACACACACAGGAAGCCTAACACACAATGTTGATTGGAGGCGCTGGCTTGCACTGCAAGGTGTTATATAATGTTCCTAACTAGAGGCTGGGGTGGAGCCCTGCTGGGGGAAGATTACTTAAGCCCACAGGTGAGGTGTGCATGAGCTCTAAGCTAAACACAAGCAGAGAGAAACAGCAAACAGACAAGGCATGAATGTTACTGTAGATTCATGACACCAGGACTCCTCTAAAACAATGGAAGCAGCTAAAAATGTGTATAAGGCCCATCAAGCCATTTACATTTCCCCAATAAACAACAATGGTATCTGCTTTAATATACTGTTAGAGGACAGCTTGTGCAAACATTGGTCTAACGGCATTTGCTTGAGGAATGTTCAGTCAAAGAACAAGAGATTTTTTTATATGTAAGTTTAGCGCTACCCTCAAAGAGGCCTCTGTGCATTTAACCGGTTCTTTCCCAAAACGTGCGGAGGCAGCCAGGCACACAGCAACCGTCCATTCATTCCGGCTCAGTAAACAGTCTGGAGGATGTCTTCTTAAGCCCACATTCAGCATTGGGCCAATCTGGCATGCCAAATCGGCGGCTATTGCTGGCAATGGCACTGTCTGAATCAGTGCAGCGCAGCGCCGATTCCCTAGAGTAGGTACTGTGCTACCTGTGACGATTTCGGGGGGTGATTTGAATAGACATCTGAGCATGAACTCTCACAGCTGTCTGTCAAATCTCCCCCTGAAGTCGGACTGCATTGCCAGTTTGAAATCGGCTGAACTCACACAATTTATAACCTGCAGCAGTGTGAACCTGGACTAGATTGTATTTGCTTGCAGAACCCGTAAAAGGAAGGGGGCTTGGGGTGTGGGAAGCTCCAAAACGTCAGATATTGTTAGCAGAGGACACCTCATGCTCAGTGACAGAAGCACAAGTAACAAGCAGACTGCAAAAGTCTATAGGTTCAGGAGCACTCCGGGGGGCAACCAGGCCCATGAATCGTGCAGAGCAGTTCCCTCTCGGGGAAAAGATCCAAGGCTCCAGCCAATTTACCACCCCTCCCCAGGGATTGGCCAAAACATTGGAAAATATCCAGTCCAGGCATTAGAATTTCCTGCTCTAAGATTCTTCACAGTGGAAGGGGGAACTATCAAATGCCCAGAATGTGGAGCTATGAACAGACCAAGGCAATCGTTCTCAGCTCCTCTTACTACAGAGCAAGCCAACAACTCAATTTGCCTGCCATCATATCCAAGGAAGGTGCTACATCAATCTAAAAAGTAACCAATCTATATATACACTGTATTGCCAAAAGTATTGGGACACCTGTCTTTACACACACATGAATTTTAATGGCATTCCAGTCTAAAGAATTAAAGTGGAGACTGCGAGCCAGGCCTTCTCATCCAACATCAGTGCCTGACCTCTGGAAGAATGGGCAAACATTCCCATAGACACTCCTAAACCTTCCCAGAAGAGGTGAAGCTGTTATAACTGCAAAGGTTGGGCCAACTCAATATTGAACCCTACAGACTAAGACTGGGATGCCATTAAAGTTCATGTGCGTGAAAAGGCAGGCGTCCCAATAGTTTTGGCAATATAATGTATATAGAAAGATGACACAACACATACCCAAATACAACAGCAAAAACATTACAAATTATAAAATGTCTTTAAAAATAAAATGATTTCAGTAAAGTTGTTGCCCGGCTTGGAGAGAAGCACAAGTATTGGTTTTCCAGGAATTGGTCACATAAATATAGTTTGTGTAATTCATGGATAATTGGAGAACATTGGCGGTATATTTTATGGATAGACCGCCCATCCCTTCCGGGGAGCCACATAGTGGTCTGCTGGATTCCTAGCTTTGAAATGGGGTCTTCTAGGAACGCCGTGTGAAGTTCTGACAGAATCAATATTACATAAGAAACGATCGGCTTGTTTATCTATGAATAATTCTCCTTGATTCACAGTGAAGGGCATTTCCATGCTTTCCTCGGATATTTCCCACCAGTTGTCTCCTAATTGCCTCTAACAAAAACCTTCACCCTCATGGAAGAGTCTGGACTCATCTTTCAGAACCAAAGCCGGGTCCTCTGCCGGCCACGCACATCGATTTTCATCTAATCAGTCGTTTTATCCAATCATTTAATTGTTTAGATGCCTAAAAATGGGCAATCGATGCAACACAGGCGGAAAACTCGCCAATATCAATTCAATCACTTTAATGACAAAAGTCGATGGAGAGCTCCCGACTGTCATCATTGTGTAAATCGATTGGTTGGTCAGCTTGATTGGAAATGACAAATTAAATACCAAGTGTTCTGTTCACCGGCTTTACTGAAACAATCAACATTTTCCAACCCCCCCACACACCGGTCACATGACTCTCTTATATTTAACCACCTGACCTCCGGAAGCTTCTAGCCTCTTCATGGCCAGGGAAAATTTTGCTATTCAATAGAAATGGGCCACACCCCCTTGGTTCCGTTCGCACCAGAACTTCCGAACATAGAAAAAGTTGGGACCCGAGCCATGAACTCTATTAAAGGCTATGCCCGGGAGGATGTGAGCACCGACCACACAGCCAACGCCCTGGGAAGATGCATTGGTAGTGGTAGAACCCCCTGGTTCTTTCTGCCTTAGACATCTGATTTTGTTCTGAAATATCCCCGCAAGTCATGAATTATTGGACGGATTCCCAATTTATGGCCAGATTTGATCCTCTGACAATCGCAAACTCCCTCTTCTCCGAGATTAAGGCGAAATTTGCGTTGGTCGATACTGTTGGGACCCCCACCCATAACAAGTTCTCCTGGCAGGGTGGCGATGTCCTCTGAATGTTACATTTTAAACATTTTACAACTAAAAGATACTTTTATGCCTTCCTGTTTTTTCCATTGACGATAACCCTGATGAAGGCCTTGTTTGGACCTGAAACGTGAATGTAGGTGTCATGTACCTGGTGGTAGAGTCTGGCTTATGCGGGGACAACCTCTCTTGCGGCCCTGGTTCAAGAACCCCTGGTAGTGTGGACAGGGAGCTCTGGAGCACAGGGGGGCACAAGGGCTGGACAATCTTCAGGTGGTAATCAGAAGTCCACAGAAGCTCGTGCAAGGCAGGAGAGTAGTGGTTCAGTCCGGGTCAACAACTGGCAGGCGGTGCAGTACAACGGGATCAGGCAAACGGATGGTCGGGTACAGGCCGGGTCGGTAACGTGCTGGCAACAGAAGTATAGAGGGAGCAGACAAGTGGATGGTCGTAAACAAGCTGGGGTCAGATGCAGGCAGATATCGACAGGTCCAGAGGGCTAGCCGGGGTCACAGGAACAGGAAGTCACTCAGAAGTAGTCACCGGGGGGTCACAGGTGCAGGAAACGCTGTAGAACGGACAGCACTTACTTACAGGAAGCACGCTGCTTAAATAGAGCTGCCTGGACCGCCTCCTCTGGGTGCTAGAGGAAACAGCAATCAAATGCAAACACGTCCTCAGCACAATCTTTTTCTAACAGTAGGGCACCGAATTCCACCTTCGGACAAAGGACTGTGACTTATCTCGAAGCTATGTAATATTATTCCCGTGGGGGCACTTTATTTTGGACTGTATGATTTATTCTTTCAAAATCTGACAATTTTACTGAATATCTCCTTCATGAATATACCATGACATCAGTGGCGTATCATCCATGGGTGCAGGGTGTTCACTGAACACGGGCCCCGAGGGGTGGGGGAGCCCACAGTGCTCTGACCAACACTGCACATAAGGATGATCTGTCCGTGGTTGACAGCCGGGGATTATCGGTGTGGTGTGGGCTTGCACACGGGCCCACTATTTCATGATACGCGCCTGCATGACATGTAGCTGTCTCTCAGATGAGTGACACGTTTTTAAGTAATATCTTTAATAAATTGTTACATTTTATGAAGTTCTTTGGTGTTGTTGCCTCTTACGGTCCCACCTAGGGGGTACTCTGTTTTTCAATACATTAAAGCAGCGGTAGGCAACCTGTGGTCCTCCAGCTGTTGTGGAACTACATTTCCCACGAGGATTTGCAGGGCTGGCAGTTACAATTACTCCCAGAGGCATGATGGGACTGCAACAGCTGGAGGGCTGCAGGTTGCCTAACCCTGCATTAAAGGCTATGGGACCCGAACATGTAAAAAACAAAAATGCCCATTTTGAAGGCTTATATGCAAGTCAAAGCGATATGGGGGGCCGGGCACTGCCCTGGGGGACATGTATCAATGCAAACATTTTTATTAAAAAAGATCTTTTTTTTCAGGAGTGGTGATTTAATGATGCTTAAAGTGAAACAATAAAAATGTAAAATTCCTTTAAATAATGTGCCCGGGGGTCCCCTTAGTCTGCCTGTAAAGTGGCGCATCTGCACAACGTATAGAACCATGCTGCAGCACAACTGACATTTATAATGAGAAATGACATTTAAATAGATTTTACCAGCCACCGGAAATACAGAAATGTTAAATTAAACGGTATGGGGGTCCCCCCAATCAATACCAGGCCCTCTGGGTCTGGTATGGATTTTAAGAGGAACCCCATGCTAAAATGTATTTTAAAAAATGGCTCCCCCTGGGATTTTGGGCCCCCCCCAAAAAAAATTCATACCAGACTTTTATCCAAGCATGCAGCCTGGCACGCCAGGAAAGGGGGAGGGACAGTGAGCGCCCCCTCCCTCTCCTGAACCATACCAAGCCACATGCCCTCAACAGTGTCCCCCAATGTAGATCCATCGTCAATCACAGCGCCCGCCGCACCCAAAATAAAAAACTCCGCACACAACGAAGGCTAACCGCCAACTGCCTGCTCCGCTGTCTGACAGTTCTTAACCCCCTAAAGCCGAGTTCCACCGTTTTCTATGTTTATTAAAAGTCAGCAGCTACAAAAAGTGTTTAATAAACGGACAGTCACCTGCCCCCCGGTCCAGCGATGGGGCCGCACGGAGACTCTGATCCTCCCCCTCCCCTCCGTTGTGCCATCATTCCTTGTGTGGGCACCTGGCTGTGGTAGCAAGTGGCTTCACGGCCGGGCACGCACTGCGCATGCGCGAGCTGCACCGTGCGATTGGTCCCGAAGTCTTCTAGGACCTGTCCTGGGATCTGTCTGGGAGGGAGGTGGAAGGAGACCTTCCACTTCCGATCGCCTAAGGCGGCCGGAACGGAAGCACCTGTCAAAATCGGGTATCCCCACCCCCACCCCCCTCCTCCCTTAAAGCTCAATTTCAGTATCCGGAGCTGCGGAGGAGGTCCTAAAGCAGAAGTTCCACTTTCAGCCCCGGAAGGATTTCCCCCTTTAGGACCGGAGCACTTTTTGTGATTCGGCGCTGCGTCACATTAACTGACAGTTGCGCGGTCGTGCGGCGTTGTACCCTAACAGAATTTGCGTCCTTTTTTCCCCACAAACAGAGCTTTCTTTTGGTGGTATTTGATCCCCTCTGCGTCATTTCTGATCACCGCTATAAACAAAAGAAGAGCGACAATTTAGCAAAAAAAAAAAAAACAATTTTTCTTACTTTTTTCTAAAATACAAATCCAAAAATATATATAAAAAATGTTTTTCTCATCGGTTTTGGCCGATTTCTATTCTTCCTCATATTTTTGGTAAAAAAAAAAAATTGCAATCGGCGTTTATTGATTGGTTTGCGCAAAACTTGCCGCGTTTATGAATGATGAGAATTCATTTCTGGGTTTTTTTTATTTTTTTATTTTTACTAGTAATGGTGGCGATCTGCGATTTTTAGCGGTACTGCGATATTGCGGCGGACATGTCGGACCATTTTGACACTTTTTTGGGACCATTGGCATTTATACAGCGATCGGCGCTATGAAAATGCACTGATTACTGTGTAAATGCCATTGGCACTGAAGGGGTTAACCTGTAGGGGGCGCTTTAAGGGTTAACTATGTTCCCTCAGTGTGTTCTAACTGTATGGGGGCTGGGCTGGCTGGGGGAGGGGAGTGATCAGGACTCCCATATACAGGAAGCCTTTGATCACAGCCCTTCCCCCTCTGGCAGAACGGAGATCCGAGTTTACATACACCGACCTCCGTTCTCTCACTGCGGGGGGGGGGGGGGGTCATCGCGGGTAACTGGCGGCAATTGAGTCCGCCCTACCCACTCCCTGGCCCCCCCAGAACACAGTGAGTGCTCCTCCGGTGGGCGGGATGGGGCACTTTAAATTTTTTTTTCTTATTTGTTTTACTTTTTATTTTTTATTTTTACTTTCCAGCTTTAGGACCAGAGCACTTTTTGCGATTCGGCGCTGCGTCGCTTTAACTGACAATTGCGCGGTCGTGCGGTCGTTGTACCCAAACTAAATTTATGTCCTTTTTTCCCCCACAAACAGAGCTTTCTTTTGGTGGTATTTGATCCCCGCTGCGTCATTTCTGATCGCCGCTATAAACAAAAAAAGAGCGACCATTTTGCAAAAGAACCCAAATTTCTTACTTTTTGCTAAAATACAAATCCAAAAAAAAATATAAAAAAACATTTTTTTTCACCGTTTTTGGACAATTTATATTCTTCCTCATATTTGTGATAAAAAAAATCGCAATTGGCGTTTATTGATTGGTTTGCGAAGTGGCTGCGTTTACCGGTGATGAGAATTCATTTCTGGGGTTTTTATTTTTTATTTTTTTTTTTACTAGTAATGGCGGCGATCTGCGATTTTTATCGGGACTGCGATATTGCTGCAGACATGTCGGACATTTTTGACACTTTTTTGGGGCCAATGACATTTATTCAGCGATCAGAAATTTAAATGCCCACTGATTACTGTATAAATGTCATTGGCAGTGAAGGGGTTAACCTGGGGGGGGAGAGCTAGGGGTTAACTGTGTTCCCTGGGTGTGTTCTTACTGTGGGGGGTTGGGCTACCTTGGGCACCAGAGATCTAACTGATCCCAGTTTACATCGGCGGTTCCCCGTTCTTTCCCTGTGGCCGCTCATCGCGGCTCGCCGGCGGACATCGGGTCCGCCCGGGCCATGGGCACACTCCTCAGGAGTGCGGCAGGCGCGCCCCCTAGCGGCTGTTCACAGATCGCCGTGTTTTTACTGCGATTCCTGCTCAGCATCCCGACTGCCGCCGTGAAAACACGGCATGCGGTCGGGAAGTGGTTAAGAGCTATGGGCCCTTTAATGCTATGGAGCCGAGTGGGTGGCATCCTCCGCTCAATCGGCATCCAGGCATTGTGACGAGCGCACCCGATCGTTTCCACTGCTACCGGCGGAACTGGTAAGTGGCGGCGATGACAGAAAAGTGACGGGGGGAGGGGCACCTCTCCCACTCCCGATAAAAGTGATCTTGCGGCGAATCCGCTGCAGAGACCACTTTTATCTGAAAGCCGGCCACCGGTTATGGTAGTTATCTGCTACCATAGCAATGGTATTCAATGGCAAAGTAGCGCCGTTCTCCAGAAGTGGTTAAATAGGGAAGGGGCAGAGCCACCTGGTGATGTCACCACCCCATGTGATGTCACTGACCCAGCATGCCCCCAGCCCGATGGATCTTCATCACGGGACATTTTTTAAAATTTTTAATAAAGGAAATGTCATAAACTGTGTGCGTTTTTATTTCTTTTTGACACTTTTTTGGTGAATAAGTAGGGGTACAATGTACCTCATACTCATTCACATGGGAGAATGGGGGCTTCCAGATTTCGATATCCCCCCCCCGCCCACAAACCCCCACAACCACCGGCCAGGGTTGTGGGGAAGAGGCCCTTGTTCCCATCAACATGGAGACAAGGTGCTTAGGGGTGGGGGGATCAGAGCCCCCCTGCCCCAAAGCACCCCCCCCAGGGCTCATCCCCCCCCTCTTTCCTGACCTGCCAGGCTGCATGCTCAGATGAGGGTCTGGTATGGATTTTGGGCGTCTTTTTTTTAAATATTTTGGTGTGGGGGTTACCCCTCAAAATCCATACCAGACTGGGACTAAGGGACAGATATGGATTGGGGGAGACCCCCACACCGTTTTTTTATTTAACATTTTGCTATTGCCGGCAATGTATTTATTTTGATTCGGCTGTCAGCGGGGAAGCCTGCTGACAGCTGTTGATTCATCCATTGTTAAGGACGCAGCAGCCGGCTTCCCGGGCCGCTCCCTAACAACCTATCCACTGTGCGCTCGGCGAGCGCACCGCAAATTTAGGTGTAGGGCGAACACCTGAACGGGCGCTGTATTCAAAAAAGGAGAACGCACTCCAAAGTCCCAGGAAGATGTTTAATGTGGATCGTCCAAGGTAAATGGTGATACAGGCAGAGGTGACAACACAACTATATGGGCTAACGCGTTTCACGGATCTGTAGTCCGCTTAGTCATAACCCTGAACGGGCGCTGTTTGGGTCCAAACCAATGCTCGGCCCCTACAGTTTGCCCATTCCTATTGGTAATGAGTGGTAATTACAATACGGACAACTGCAGGTATGCAGAGGAGCCAGATATTGGCTGGAGAGAGCACAATAATCTGGCAAACAGAAAGTGCAGAGACATGGCTTGAATAGGAAGTTCATGGGAGGAGCAAAGAGTTCAAGGTTCTCCAGAAAGTAGGCATAAGACAAGATTATCCAAGGGAACTTCTGTTCAGCATCTCAGGTGGCTCAGCAAGGAAAGCTACTGCCAAACACAGCAGAGGTCGCAGGTTCAGATCCTGGTTTTGACATGTGGTGACATCTAGTGGCACCTGGGGATATTGCAGCATAAATCTCCCAAGAAATTATAATGGGGTGTTAACACCTTGCTACAAGTTCACTTCCAGGCCACCTCCTCAGACTGGTCTATTGTTTCAAAAAACTTCCTACCAGACTTACTCTAGGGTAGAAATTTCATCTATTGGAGGAAATTATGGATCCCTTATCTCCTTCTAGAGATTCTAGTCACCTCGCTGTCTCTGGCTTCACTACATTGAGACCGCTGACCTGGAGCAAGTCTGCAGGTCAGTGTATAGACCGGGGCTTTCTCAACCAGCTTAGTTCAGAGGAACCCTTAAAATAATTTCCAGGTCATGAGGAACCCTTACTAAATCCAATTCATGGGTAAAATGCATCTTTCATTGGTGGTTAATAGAAAAATTCCTCTTTTGTTGCTGGTCAGTAGGGAGAATGAAACTCATAAAGTGGTGGCCACCCAAATGGAGGTCAATTAGCAACAGTTCACCCGCTAGCAACCTTCGGAGGAACCCTGGTTAGGAATGGCTGAATTTGGCTGTATGGAAGGATGCAAATCTGTTAGACAGCCAGGGAACTCGGGTTGCCACCTTTTCTTCAAGCCAAACCCAAACACTTTAGTGGCGCATGGCAATTTTTTTGTTGTAGTATTGATTGGAAAAGACCTGGGACACCATTGCCTGCCCCATGGAGAGTAGAAATGCAGCACAGGTAGTGTGGCGCGGCAAACAGTAGGTGTGGCCAAACTGCGCTAACAAATGGCAACAGCTTTGTGTGAGACCCTCTTGGTCACTTGGGGAGCCACAGTCTGGTCTGAATAAGGTGTCCGGGTTTCAGGCAGACTAAACCTTGGACACGTGACTCAAAACCCGGACTGTCCAGGTGAATCCAGGCCAGGTGGCAACCCCCCCCCCCTCATAATTCAGAGGTCAGTGTCACCCCCTTCTTCATAATACAGAGATCAGTGTCACCCCCCCCCCCTTCATACTACAGAGATCAGTGTCACCCCCTTCTTCATAATACAGAGATCAGTGTCACCCCCCCCCCCTCATAATACAGAGATCAGTGTCACCCCCCCCCCTTCATACTACAGAGATCAGTGTCACCCCCCCTTCATACTACAGAGATCAGTGTCACCCCCTTCTTCATAATACAGAGATCAGTGTCACCCCCTTCTTCATAATACAGAGATCAGTGTCACCCCCCCCTTCATAATACAGAGATCAGTGTCACCCCCCCCCCTTCA
>BLSH010008036.1:37701-47956 GCA_018402905.1 Glandirana rugosa
AGGGTGTTAAGAAACGTTTTACTAAAAAAATAAATAAAAAAAAAAAGGGGTTTTAACAGTATACAATTGTCCAATAAAGAGTGTAGGTCGTATAAGTATGGTGTTTAATGTGGGGTTTTTTGTAAGATGATGAGGAGGACTCATACCGCTATGGTGTACACACTCTGAAAATGTGTCGGACCGGTTTATGTCTCCGGGTTGTACGTCCCTCGTTGCAGTCCGCAAGATCCTCGTATTTAATGTGTATTTTAAAGAACTGATGGAGAACGTGAAAACTTCCAGGACCTCGTGGTCCCAAAAGTGCAAGAGGTAGTCAAGAAATTTTATGTGTAATTTATGCTCCTAGAACGCCTGACGTTGCTCCCTGCATGTTGGGCCTCTGTATTTGGCCAGGCTGTGTAAAAGTCTCACACATGTGGTATCGCCATACTCAGGAGGAGTAGTAGAATGTTTTTTGGGGTGTAATTTGTGGTATGAATATGCTGGATGTGAGAAATAACCTGTTAACATATGACAATTTTGGGGAAAAAAAAAAATAAATAAAAAAATCATTTTGCAAAGAATTGTGGGAAAAAATTACAACTTCAAAAAATTCACCATGCCTCTTACTAAATACCTTGGAATGTCTACTTTCCAAGAAGGGGTCATTTGGGGGGTATTTGTACTTTCCTGGCTTGTTAGGGTCTCAAGAAATGAGATCGGCCGTCAGTAAATCAGGTGTGATCAATTTTCAGTGATTGGCACCATAGCTTGTAGACTCAATAACCTTCACCCAGACCAAATAATATCCACTAATTTGTTTTTTTTTTTACCAAAGATAGGTAGCAGTATAAATTTTGGCCAAAATTTATGAAGAAAAATTACTAATTTGCAAAATTTTATAACAGATACGAAGAAAAATTAATTTTTTTACAAAATTTTCGGTCTTTTTTTAATTATAGCGCAAAAAATAAAAAACCCAGCGATGATTAAATACCACCAAAAGAAAGCTCTATTTGTGTGAAAAAAAGGATGCAAATTTCATATGGGTACAGTGTTGCATGACTGAGTAATTTTCATTCAAAGTGTGAGAGCGCTGAAAGCTGAAAATCGGTCTGGTTGTTAAGGGGGTTTAAGTGCCCAGTTGTCAAGTGGTTAAAGAACAATGATGAGGACAACTTTCTTCTCTATGTGATCCAGACTATGAACATACACCTGACTGTATTGCCTCCGGAACAGCGACAGCCTCTATGAACTTGAGAAAGAATTCCCCCTTTACAGGAGCTCTGCTTCCCAGAGCAGAATTTTAGCAAAGTTACCACTTGCAGGAGCCCTATGTCCCACCTGGCTGCTTAGCACAGTGTCCCAGGACAAGGGATTGGGTCACAGATTGCTAGTACAGTCCCAGAAAAGCTTGCTTACATCTGGTAGCTCTAACCCCTTCTGCCCTGGGGAATGTAGAAGTACTCACACTGTCCCCGAAAATCCTGCTGCCCTAGAAGAGACGACTGTTCGGGCCTCCTGCTGTAGAGGTCCTTCTCCGCAAACCAGGGTGTCTCCCAATCGAGACCATGAGATAGTGGAGATTCCTCAGTACTTCTTCCTTTCTCAGTTCCCAGCAGAGCTCCCTTTAATCCAGGGTCCCCTTCCAGGCCACACTGCACAGCTTCCTAACTCCACCTTCCACCCAACTCCACTATATTTATGGGCTGACCCAGTCATCCTGCCAGGGCCTTCTGCCTGGGGATTGGCCGAATTCCCTCAAGTATGCAGGTCAGGACCCCTGGCCTCCACCCACTAGCTAACAGAAGCTTCTCCAAGCTTCAAGAACCAGGGGGAGGTACCAGAGGCCTGCCCAGTAGAGCCCTCCAGCTTGACCTAGAGTTACAGGACCCAATTACAGACTCACACAACTTACCTTGAGTCAATAAACTAATTTACCTACACTAGTTGCGCACTAGGGGGTGCTACACAAGGATCCATCACCGCCCTCACCTGTGCATTCCCCAGCACCAGCATGTTAACTGTGGGTGACTCCTTGTCGCTACACAGCTGGCTTACCACTGTGCATGTGGGATCCATGCTGCACCCTGTAATTGGTCCCGCAGCCTTCTGGGACATGTCACAGGTCCCAGAAGGCTGTGGACGAAGGGGCAGGAGAACTTACGGTGGATCCACAGTGATGATCTAGTCGGAAGTGGGGGTGGGTACCTGTTAAAAACCAGATACCCACTATCCCCCCCAAAAAAAAAAATAATATTCAAAATGTGGCAGACAAGGGGGAGAGGAAGAGGGAACTTTCCCTTTTGGGTGAAGTTCCACTTTAGAACCCAGGATTTGGACCCCCATGGCAATGAGAGTGACCACCCACATCCTGCATGCAGACAGGTTTTTCATTACCCGCATACTTGGGGGGCGGGTTGTGTGTCCCCACCCCCTAGGGAGACTGCAGCCTCAACATATGTGAGTCAATTGCCATCTTTATGCCTTCCAATAATTGAACCATTTTTCTTCTTTGAGGCAATTTTTGAACCACACGTCTACACTATAAGGCAGACCCCCCACCTCCCTCTGCTCTTTTCCGGTAGACACCCTGAGCTTTACCAGTGACCACTGGCCAGCCTTCTAAGACCAAACACCTCGGACTTTAGTTGATCACCACACCCCAGAGTGCTTCACCATGCTTGAGCCGATTGCAGCCATATTAGTGCACTTGTGAAAACAATTGAGTACTGCCTGTGGTCCATGTTTTATTTTCACTCACATCCACATATTCAGGACAAGCTTATGGGATGTTCCCCTCATTTTTCTAAGTCTGAACAGTACTCAGCACAGCCGGACCCTTAGAAGAAGTGTGCACACCCTCCAAAGACCAAAAATTACTTTGCACAACAACGTGGAATTCAGGCCTCTGTGTTCCTTGTAGTGATAGACAGCAACTTACCAGTATGAGTTACCCCATAAAATGAACCTATGGGTGGTGTTAATAAAGTTAATTAGCCCCCTGCTCCATAGAGTAGTACCTTCAGGTGCCTGCTTGCATCCTCGGATGGTCTCATGCATACAAGAGACCCCAAAACCCTGGATTATACAAACTGAAATAGAAGTGTGATGGTCATTGTCCGGTCAACCTTCTGCCTACATTCCTTCCTATTATTCAGTGAGGCCGCCCTTCATATTTGGTGGGTGATAAGGAGGGCATTGTGATCATGCAAGCTCTGGCTGCAGTTTATATAAAGGGTGGGTCAGGGGATCTACCCTGTCACTGAGGGCAATTTACCAAAGGGTGCAGAGAAAACATTCACCTGCTCTTACAGAGTTGATTCCTCACCGACCAAACCAGCAAGGGGCTGCACAGTCATTGCTCCCTCGGTGGCAAATGCAATTCTGCAGCATTTCAGCCAGAAAAGAGGTCATGCCACAGAGGCAGATGAGTGTTCTCGGTAGGGATCCTGTTGCTGTGCGTTACTGCCAATGACAGGATCGCCAATGTGAAATGGCCCCAAATTGGGTGCTCCAAGTTATGTTGTTCCTAAGGCACTCAGTAAAATATAAGAATGTCCAGTGGATTCAGAACTATTTACAAGGTTGTCAGACCTCTCAGGCCAACACAAAGCTTATGGTGACACCAAAACTTCTGGCCAAACCTTGGAAGATGTAATGGATGTAATTCAGAAGTGGCAGCATCCGACACATGGTATATGGTCCCTGCAGTATGGTTGTCAGGACCTATGTTAAGACCTGGGTTACCTGCTGGTTGTTCCCAGAGCCAAAGGGCACAGTGTCCATTGGACACTAGTGGGTGTCTCGCAGCAGTCAACTTTACCTAGTAATTAGGAGGCATCTGAGACTGGCTGCTGGGAGGGTATTTAATCCCTTCTATGATGAAGATCAGTGCTTCAGTCTTCTACCTGTGAGCTGTATCCCTGCCTGATCCTGTGAACCGCTCCCAGTATCCTGTACCCTGCACCCAGTATCTTGTTCCCTGCTCCAAGTACCCTGTACCCTGCACCCAGTATCCTGCTCCCTGCTCCCAGTACCCTGTTCCCTGCTCCCAGTATCCTGTACCATGCACCCAGTATCCTGTTCCTTGCTCCCAGTACCCTGCACCCAGTATCCTATTCCTTGCTCAAGGTACCCTGCACCCAGTATCCTGTTCTCTGCTCCCAGTACCCTGTACCCTGCACCCAGTATCCTGTTCCCTGCTCCCATTACCCTGTACCCTGCACCCAGTATCATGTTCCCTGCTCCCAGTACCCTGCACCCAGTTTCCTGTTCCTTGCTTCCAGTAACCTGGTCCCTGCACCCAGTATCCTGTTCTCTGCTTCCAGTAACCCGTACCCTGCACTCAATATCTTTTTCTCTGCTCCCAGAACCCTGTGCCCTGCACCCAGTATCATGTTCCTTTCTCCCAGTATCCTGTACCCTATACTTGGCACCCAGTATCCTGTTCCCTGCTCCCAGTACCCTGCACCCAGTATCATGTTCCCTGCTCCCAGTACCCTGCACCCAGTTTCCTGTTCCCTGCTCCCAGTAACCTGTACCCTGCACTCAATATATTGCTCTCTGCTCCCAGAACCCTGTTCCCTGCTCCCAGAACCCTGTGCCCTGCACCCAGTATCATGTTCCCTGCTCCCAGTACCCTGTACCCTGCACCCAGTATCTTGTTCCCTGCTCCCAGTACCCTGTACCCCATACCCTGCACCCAGTATCCTGTTACCTGCTCCCAGTACCCTGTACCCTGCACCCAGTATCCTGTTCCCAGGACCCTGTACCCTGCACCCAGTATCCTGTTCCCTGCTCCCAGTAACCTGTACCATGCACTCAATATCTTGCTCTCTGCTCCCAGAGCCCTGTGCCCTGCGCCCAGTATCATGTTCCTTGCTCCCAGTACCCCGTACCCTGCACCCAGTATCCAGTTTAATGCTCCCAGTATCCTGTTCCCTGCATCAAACAACCTGTACCCTGCATCCATTTTTCTGTTCCCTGCTCCCAGCACCCTGTATCCTGCTCCCAGTAACATGTACTCTGCACCCAGTATTCTGTTCCCTGCTCCCAGTACCCTGTATCCTGCACCCAGTATCCTGTTCCCTGCTTCCAGTATCCTGCACCCAGTATCCTGTTCCCTGCTCCCAGTACCCTGTATCCTGCACCCAGTATCCCGTTCCCTGCTCCCATTACCCTGTATCCTGCACCCAGTATCCTGTTGCCTGCATCAAGTAGCCTGTATCCTGCTCAGTCTCCCTTGTTTCCTGTCTGGCTGCTGGGAGGATATTTAATCCCTTCCATGATGTAGATCAGTGCTTCTGTCTTCTACCTATGAGCTGTGTCCCTGCCTGATCCTGTGAACTGCTCCCAGTATCCTGTTCCCTGCTCCCAGTACCCTGTATCCTGCACCCAGTATTCTGTTCCCTGCTCCCAGTACCCTGTACTCTGCACCCAGTATCCTGTTCCCTGCTTCCAGTATCCTGCACCCAGTATCCTGTTCCCTGCTCCCAGTACCCTGTATCCTGCACCCAGTATCCCGTTCCCTTCTCACATTGCCCTGTATCCTGCACCCAGTATCCTGTTCCCTGCATCAAGTAGCCTGTATCCTGCTCAGTCCCCCTTGTTTCCTGTCTGGCTGATGGGAGGGTATTTAATCCCTTCCATGATGTAGATCAGTGCTTCTGTCTTCTACCTGTGAGCTGTGTCCCTGCCTGATCCTGTGAACTGCTCCCAGTACCCTGTACCCTGCTCCCAGTATCCTGTTCCCTGCTCCCAGTAACCTGTACCCTGCACCCAGTATCATCTTCCCTTCTCCCAGTACCCTGTGGCCTGCACCCAATATCCAGTTCCCTGCTCCCAGTATCCTGTTCCCTGCCTCAAACAACCTGTACCCTGCACCCAGTATCCTGTTCCCTGCTCCCAGCATCCTGTATCCTGCACCCAGTATCCTGTTACCTTCTCCCAGTAACCTGTATCCTGCACCCAGTATTCTGTTACCTTCTCCCAGTAACCTGTATCCTGCACCCAGTATCCTGTTCCCTGCATCAAGTAGCCTGTATCCTGCTCAGTCCCCCTTGTTTCCTGTCCCAGCCCTGGCCATGTGAGCTCCCTCCGCTTTGTACATATCATTCTGGGCTCCCTCCCGCCGGGCTCCAGAATATTTATGGGCCATCTCTCTACCTTCTGGGATTGGTAGAGATCCCATAAATATTCAGGCTTGGCTCTCTGTCCCGCCACCCCTTAAGTTCTGGAACCTTCAGGAAGATTCCAGAAGCCAGGGGGAGTAGCCAGAGACTCAGCCCTCAGAGTCTGCCAGCTAACTAACAACAAATGAACCCTGGCTCCACTGGTTACAGTGAAACCTAACTAAATTTACCTACACTAAAGCTATGTACATAGGGGGTGCTGCGTGTGTATGGCCACCATTAGTCTAACAAGGCTTCACATTTAGAGTAAACATTGGGTACAAATTGTTGACTAAAAGGGGTCAGATTTGGAGCCCCCCTGATGTTATTTTGGGCTGAGATCATATTTGGTGTTTTATTTATGCCACCACGGTGAATGGTCCTCTTTTTAACACCGGAGTCCATGTTATTTTCCATTGGCACTCCGCATGGCCATCAGGGATCCCTCCACACCAAATCAGTAGCCGGTCTTCTCTTAGCAGCTGCTTTCTGCTCCTGTCACTTCGGTGGTTGACTTTTCATTGTCTGCCGTTAATTTATTCATGTTTGAAGCTCTCAGCTTCCTCCCGCTCTCTCCAGCCTCAGCGTTTATGGTGAAAAATGATCGTATTCCCCATGGCTGCTGTAACATTGTTGATATGTAAAGATATTCCGGGGCTGACAAGGCTGACTAGATGCCTGGGCTCAGCTGTGAACACTTCAAAGCCATTTCTCCAGCTTGTGTGTGTGTTTAACCATGTCAACATGCTGTCATTATCAAAATTTAATTGAATATTTGCGGCTCGGTAATGAAAGATCGCAGAGGCTCCCAGTGACAGGCAAGAGGAATGATAAATGACAGTAAGTAGGGTTGTGAAGCTGGCTGAGGCTGGCTGGGAATCATTACCACCTGTCCTGCCCATACCATGCCCATGGTGGTGGGGGACCCTGGGAGTCAGAACACAGCAAGAAGTTATTAGGTTTACAAATAGAGGAAAAGTTTAGCTGAAATGAAAAGTTCCAAAACTTTATTAAATGCAATCAGCGCAACTCATCATTATGCAACTGAAACTCTGGAAAAAAACATTTAAAGTGAATGCAAACCCAATAGACTTCTCTTATTTACTCCCATTGAGCTGTCCATTGCTGTCCTGTGTACAGATGAGCTAAGGTTTGGTCCTAGGTCAATGATGTCACCACCGTCCCCCCTTTGTTACATTTCAGTGATGTCACCAGCATCCCCACCCCTTTGTTACATTTCAATGATGTCACCAGCATCCCCGCCCCTTTGTTACATTTCAATGATGTCACCAGCATCCATGCCCCTTTGTTACATGTCAGTGATGTCACCAGCATGCACACCCCTTTGTTATATGTCAATGATGTCACCAGCATCCCCACCCCTTTGTTATATGTCAATGATGTCAACAGCATCCCCACCCCTTTGTTATATGTCAATGATGTCACCAGCATCCCCACCCCTTTGTTATATGTCAATGATGTCAACAGCATCCCCACCCCTTTGTTATATGTCAATGATGTCAACAGCATCCCCACCCCTTTGTTATATGTCAATGATGTCAACAGCATCCACGCCCCTTTGTTATATGTCAATGATGTCACCAGCATCCACGCCCCTTTGATATATGTCAATGATGTCATCAGCATGCATGCCCCTTTGTTACATGTCAATGATGTCATCAGCATCCATGCCCCTTTGTTACATGTCAATGATGTCACCAGCATCCACGCCCCTTTGTTATATGTCAATGATGTCACCAGCATCCACGCCCCTTTGTTATATGTCAATGAGGTCATCAGCATCCCCACCCCTTTGTTACATGTCAATGATGTCATCAGCATCCCCACCCCTTTGTTATATGTCAATGATGTCATCAGCATGCCCACCCCTTTGTTATATGTCAATGATGTCACCAGCAGCCACGTCCCTTTGTTATATGTCAATGATGTCACCAGCATCCACGCCCCTTTGATATATGTCAATGATGTCATCAGCATGCATGCCCCTTTGTTATATGTCAATGATGTCATCAGCATCCATGCCCCTTTGTTACATGTCAATGATGTCATCAGCATCCACGCCCCTTTGTTATATGTCAATGATGTCACCAGCATCCACGCCCCTTTGATATATGTCAATGATGTCATCAGCATCCACGCCCCTTTGTTATATGTCAATGATGTCATCAGCATCCCCACCCCTTTGTTATATGTCAATGATGTCATCAGCATGCCCACCCCTTTGTTATATGTCAATGATGTCATCAGCATCCATTCCCCTTTGTAACATAATAATTAATTGGTGCCAGCAGCCTGCTACCATGTGACAGTTTTTCTGTTTCAGTTAGGTGGGTTTTGATCAGTGGACGGCAGTGCCCACCAAATGTGATGGGGGGGGGGGGTATTTTATGTGGTGAGATGGAAAGCATTATGACTGCGTCATGTGCACACTCCCATTTGCTTCCTATGAAGCTTAACCACTTCAGGCCCGGAAGGACTTCACACTGCAGGACCAGAGCACTTTTTGCATCCTTTTTTTCCCCACAAATAGAGCTTTCTGGTGGTATTTGATCGCCTCTGCCTCATTTCTGATCGCTGCTATAAACAAAAAAACAGCAACAATTTTGCAAAAAAAAAAAACAATATTTCTTACTTTTTGCTAAAATAAAAATCCAAAAAAATATATAAATTTTCATTGGTTTTGGCCAATTTATATTCTTCCGCATATTTTTGGTTAAAAAAATCTCAGTCTGCGTTTATTGATTGGTTTGTGCAGAAGTTGCCACGTTTACAAAGCATGAGAATTAATTTCTGGGGTTTTTATTTATTTATTTTTTTCTAGTAATGGCGATGATCTGTGATTTTTATCGGGACTGCGATATTGCGGCGGACATGTCGGACCATTTTGACACGTTTTTGGGACCATTGGCATTTATACAGCGATCAGTGCTATAAAAATGCACTCATTACTGTGTAAATGCCATTGGCAGTGAAGGGGTTAACCTGCAGGGGGCACTCTAAAGGTTAACTGTGTTCCCTCACTGTGTTCTAACTGTATGGGGGTTGGGCTGACAGGGGGAGGGGAGTGATCACGGCTCCCATATACAGGAAGCCTGCGATCACCGCCCTTCCCCCTCTAACAGAACGGAGATCTGGGTTTACATACACCGACCTCCATTCTTTCACTGCGGGGGGGCTGTCGCGGGTCGCCTGCAGAGATCGAGTCCCCCTATCCGCTCCCTGGCCCCCCGGAACACAGTGAGCGCGCGAGTGCAGCTCCGGTGGCGCGCGTGCATTCACAATACTAGTTATCTCGGCCACTGACTGCGGTTTGCGATAACGAGCCACTGTGCCGCGGGCGGTTGGCAAGTGGTTAAGGGGGAGCGGTTGGGGCTGTGTTTTTATTGCCCCCCCCAGCACAACTAAGCTCTGGGGAAAATGCCCTTCCAAAGCGAATTGCCTATTAGACCTTAGTAAATCAGCCCCCCTGTCTTGACAGCTAAATCCAACCTTGAGAAATAAAAGGTATTTTTTATGGTAGAGAAGGGCCCGCAGTCCATCGCATTGCGACTGATGCCGTAATTATATTCCTTTAACGTTCTCTAATAATAAAGATTTGGATAAAAGCCACAATTCTAAAAAACATAATCTGTTATTTTTTACCACCATATGTTGTAAAATATACTTGACAGCTCTTTGGCCATCTCCATGCTGCATGGTCCATTGCATGATGTGCACGGCGCTATCAGAATCACACCAATCCTTTCCCCATATGGTGGAACAAATACTTCACTATCACGGCTTGTCCAAGTTTCTTTTTTTGTGTTCACCGACTGCAACTCCTAAAGATTTCTCCTGAATTTCACCCAAGTGTCTTCATACCGCAGCGTTGCTGAGAGTCTGCTACAGACATGGCCACCACCATATTGTTCAGCAGCAGAAGGAGGAGCATTGGAAATCTTCAGTCCCGGAGATTCCAAGCAGTCTGGAGGGCCAGGCCACTCATCATTACAACAACAGATTACCCCCCTCTTACATTGTTACTCAGTTTATAAAATGAAAAAATGTGATTTGCCTTTAGTTCTACTATAAGAACCCTTCAG
>BLSH010008038.1:17754-34256 GCA_018402905.1 Glandirana rugosa
CTTTCCCCTCACAGCACCGCCAGGAACCTGTCTGTAATGTAGGATGAGATCATATTAGATCGGTAATCTATCCCTCACAGCACTAGTAAACTCTACCTAGTCTAGTATCAGTTGGTTTTAGAACGCTAAGATTTCCCCTCACAGCACCGCCAGTAATCTGTCTGTAATGCAGGATGAGATCATTTTAGATCGGTAATCTATCCCTCGCAGCACCGGCAGCATTCTTTCCCTACACTAGCCTGAGACGATGTGACATGCGGCATATGTGACTCCAGCTCATATAGAGGCTGGGTCACACGATGCACTGGCCAATCACAGCCATGCCATTAGTAGGCATGGCTGTGATGGCTTCTAAGGGCAAACGAGTGAAACGTTTGTTGATTGGCTGCCCTGCAGCTATTCAACAGGCGCCAAAAATAGTCTGGGTCACATGACGCACTGGCTAATCACAGCCATGCCATTAGTAGGCATGGCTGTGATGGCTTCTAAGGGCAAACGAGTGAAACGCTTGTTGATTGGCTGCCCTGCAGCTATAGAAAAGGCGTGAAAAATACCCAAATACCGAACACTTTTTTTCAAATGTTCGGGTTCGGGGCATGGACACCCCAAAGTCCGGTACGGACCCGAACTTTACAGTCCGGGTTCGCTCAACTCTAGTGCCAAGCTCTCCAACATCCCAGAAAGGTATCCCGCTGCATATCCCATTGGGAAACAATCTTAAAAATATTACATAAGTGGTACCTCACACCCCAAATACTGGCAAAACACTACCCAGGCGCTTACTCCCCATTATGCTGGAGGAAATGTGGGCATGTGGGTTCTATCAGTCATATATGGTGGTACTGCCCAAAAATCACTTCTTTCTGGAAAGAAATATTCAACCTAATCTCCTCCATTACAGGGCTAACTCGCTCATTGCACCCCAAAAGAGCACTCTTTGGAATTGGCATAGAGAAATGGCAAACTGAATTCCATATTTTCTTGTCAAAGTATTTTATTGGGTTTACAGGGTAAAGATTTTACAAAGGTGATGTGAAAACATATTGAATGCAGACAGAGAGGGAAAGAATACCATCGCATTAGCCACTAGTTAAACAATGTTCTTATTTCAGCAATATGGCACAGCAGCTAGGACACAAATACTGTCTAGTAATTACAAAGGTTGTGCTCTAGTTAGATCAATACTCCCAGGCACCCCAGGAGGGAATAGAGCTGTGTCTGGAGGGTAACATTGATTGATTCCCATGCAATCTACTAGACTAAATGGGTTTGTGACAGATATTGAAATTTGGACTAGTATTGTATGTCCTAACCGGTAAATATGAAGCATCGTTTCTCAGCCAATTGGTATAGAAAGCCACTAGGAGCAAGAAGAGAGGAAGGGAGAGGGAGGGGAAGAGGGAAATGGAGGGGGGGGTCCACAAGGTTGGCTCCATCACCGGTTCTGTGCTAGTTCAGTGGGATAAAATTGTGTGTACCAAGGCAGGGGGACCGCTTGGTCAAAGTCTGCTGGTAGACAGTGCGTTATCCATGGGTTAAAAATGTGATTTGCTCTTTGTCAATTTCCTCAATTTTGGCATGAATCATGAAGTTAGTCATTCTATGTTTAGCCTCAGCGATAGTAAGGTTCAGGGTTTTTCAGGATTTGGAGATGATTTGTTTTGTTGCAGTGGGTAGTTGAAGAAAGAGTTTGAATCGTTTACGTGTTATTGATTCGGGTTTCAGATTTAGTAAAGCTACTGCCCTGGTCAGGGCTAATATGGGTATCAAACATTCGGGATGCTATATAAAATATTCCTTTCCACAGAGTTTGCACTATGGGGCAAGACCACCAAATGTGTAGCTGGGTGCCAGGGTCTGAGCATCCTCTGAAGCATAATGTTGAGTAAGAAGGGATGTATTTAGCTATCCGTGCCGGTACAAGGTACCACTGTGTTAAGACTTTGTAGTTCGTTTCCACCACTAGGGTGCTGAGGTAGGAAGATTTGGTTGCTGACCATATTGCTGACCAGTCCCTGTGTCAAGAGTGTGTCCTATGTCTTCCTCCCATTTCTGCGTGTAGGGTGGCCTATCGGTGTCTGGGATGATCAATGGTTGGGTATAAAGGGTGGAAATTATGCCTATAGCATGTGGGTCTCTTTTGCAGATTTGTTCGAAGACTGAAAAGTGGTTGAAGGGGGAGTTATTGGATATTAGTGGTGCAAAGTAGTTCTTAATTTGGAGGTACCTGAACAGCTCAGCGGAGGACAAGTGAAACGATTATTTGAGTGAGGGGGATGAGAGAAAGGATGATGGCGAGACTAAATGGTATAGCCTGATAAGGCCTAGTGAAGCCCAATGGTTAAAGGCTGTTGTGGACTCCCAGGCTGGAAGGAATGTAGGGTTTTTCACAAAAGAGAGTAGGGGATTGTGGGGGGATTGTAGTTTAAAGCACCCCAGAGCATTATGAAATGTTTAATAATAGGATGGAGTATGGATGAGCGATCAATTGGACAAAGCCATTGCAAAGTGGAGAGAGATAGCGGGTCACATTCAACCGATTCAATTGTTACCCACATTGGGATCTCATGAGTGGCATGATATTTGGTTATGCTCGCCAATTGGGCCGCTTTTTAGTATGTTGCGAAGTTTGGTACCCCCAAGCCTCCGTTAAGTTTTGGTAAAGACAAGGTGCGCCTAGCTACCCTGGGCTTGAGAGTGCCCCATATAAAGATAGTCGTCCTTTTTTGTAAGAGTCTCAGGTAGTATGCTGGGATTGGGATAGGTAAAACTCGATAATAGCATCAATAAGTTTGTTACCTGTCTCAAGATCTTGGGATGGTTATACGCGAAGAGTTGCGTGTGGTCCACAGTTATTTGTATTCCTAGGTAAGAAATCAAGTTGCTGGCCCACAAGAAGGGGAGGGCGGCTTGTGTTGCCTCCAGTTCGAATGCTGTAAGAGAAATATTCAGGGCCATTGACTTTTTCAGATTGACTATAAAACCCGAGACAGCAGCAAATCTATTGAGGATAGGAAGTAGGTTGGGGCCTGAGATGTGTGGGAAGGACAGGAATAATAGGATGTCATCAGTGAATAAACATAGCTTATGCTGGTATACGCCTAGTTATAGACCGGTAACCGTTGGGGAAGTTCTAATTAGATGGGCCAGCGGTTCTATCAACAGGGCGAATAGGAGGGGTGAGAGTGGGCGTCCTTGGCGTGTACCTCTACCAATGGGGAATGGTTCAGACTTATAGCCAGAGTATTTAATGTAAGCACGGGGATTGTCATAAAGGGCTGTGATCCATTGCATGAAGTGAGGGCCGAAGCCCCACTTCTGCAGGGTGTAGTATAAGTAGGGCCAGGATACTGAGTTGAAGGCTTTTTTGATATCTAGTGAGATATCTATTATCGATAGCCTGGCTCATTGGTATATACCCTGTTTGGTCTCTATGTATGAGTCTGCCTATAATTTTGTTCAAGCGGGTGGTGAGGATTTTAGTGAGGATTTTGATATTGATTTTGATATTTTGATATTGAGGTTTAGGAGGGAGATGGGGCAGTAATTGGTACATGAGGTATCGTCTGTGTGGGGTTTGAGGATCATACATATAATTGCGGTGAGTGATTCTTGTCTTAGGGAATGCCCTTTTAGAATGGTGTTGAATGCACTGGAGAGGAGAGGGGATAAGATTTCGGAGAAGGTTCGGTAGTATAAGGCGGAATACCCGTCGGGGCCTGGGCGCTTGTTGGGTTTCAGTCCCTTGATTACTAAGGATATTTCTTCAGTATATATGCTTTCATCTAGTTGATCTTGCTCTGTCTTGGTTAGTGGTGGGAGCTGATTTTTGGAAAATAAATTGTCAGCTGTGGAGGGGTTGAAATTGTTGTCTGTCGCGTATAATTTGGCAAGGTGGGTTCTGAATTTATGGAGGATTTTAATTGGATTGCTAGATAGGTGGTGTTTAACAATTTTGAGGCAAATGGGTTTGTTTGGTTTATTGATGTTTTGCAGGGTACGAGCAAGAAGGGTATCTGGTTTATTGGCTTTCACGTAGTGTTTGTGTCTGGAACATCTTAGTGTTTTTTCTGCATTTTCCATGAGGAATAGATCGTAGGCCAGTCGCGTGTTATCAAGCGTGGTCTTCGCGAGGGGCGTAGGGTTTCTATTAAAGTTGGTGAAGCATGCTGTGATTTCCATTTCGAGTTTGTGCTCGAGCTGTTTGCGTGCACGGTTGAACAATGCGACTTGGCGTTATGGGCTTATGCACTTCCCATAGTGTGAGGGGAGAAATGTCCAGTGAGGTGTTTAGAGTTAGGTACTCCTTTAGGGCTTGCTCTATGTCAAAGCGGTGTGAGGGGTGTTTAAGGATGCGTTCCAGGAGGCACCATGTGTGGTCTTGTGTTTTAGGGATTGGAGAGGTTAGGGAGGTAAGTACGGCATTGTGATCTGACCATGGTATCAGAAGGATGGAAGAAGTTAGAATTTCTGGGGACATACCTATGTTGATAAAGATATGGTCAATACAGGAGAAGGTTTTGTGTGGGTGGGAGTAGTAGTTATAGCGTCTTTTCACTGGGTTAGCTTCTCTCCAAGTATCAACCAGATTATTCTTAGCGAGGAGGTGGGATAGGGTTAGTTTGGAGGTACTAGCTGTTCGGCTATATGGGGATTTATCGAGAAATGGGAGTATGGTCTGATTAGAGTCTCAACACATGATGAGTGTGCCTATTTTATGGGTGGATACAATCTGCATAAGGTGTCATAGGAAGGAGTTTGGATTTCTATTGGGGGCATGATAGGAAACTATAGTGACCTTGGTGTTAGTTAGAAGCAAGTAGCGGCCCTCTGGGTCGCGGATTATGTTGTTATGGGTGAACAGGGTGGAGCGGTGGAACACAATTAGTGTGCCTCGTTGTTTCGTTGATGCCGAGGAATTGCAGACTTGTTGGTAGTGGGGACTATAAAATTTAGGAGTGTGCTGGGCTGCAAAATGCATTTCTTGTATACAGACTATGTGTGCTTTCTGGGTATTAAAAAATCTAAAAGCCTTTGTGTGTTTTTGAGGGATGTTTGTTCAGACCCTGAACATTCAGGGTCACGATGTTTAGGGGGACCATGGATGTAGAGGTGTTGTGGTAGGCTTACCTGTTAGCGCAGAATGCCAGATAGGTGGTGCAACCCACGTGGGCCAGTGGAGCAGGAGAGGGGACCAGGGATAGGGGAGGAGGAGAGAAAAGAGAGGTTAGTGTAATTTCTTAAACAATTGTATATAATCCAAGTAACAAGTAGAGCCCGGGTTTGAGGGAGGGAACCCCCGACCGGACCAGTGTCGCCGTCCACAAGGGCCCACATATTAGGAATGGGTGAGTGGGGAGGGCGAGTTGGAGCGTAAGAACCATCTGCATGGGTACGTAGACCTAGACAATTGGAAAATTTGTGAGACTGACCATCCACAGGCCTGGATGGTAGGTATTGCCCATTTAGTGTACACAGTCTTTAGCCACCTCATATGAGAAACTCAATAACGGGTGTAATTTGTGAAATTCAAAAGTTGCGGAGTGATGAGTGACACTTAGATTTCAGGAAGTAAGAACGGTTACCAGTGGGGTACAGTTTGAAAAGTGAGAGTTCAGTTAGAGTTTAGGATATTTAGAAGATCTGAGATGTGCAAGGCTGGAGTTACCCGGGACGCGGGTACGGTAGAGGGCGTTGGAAGTTCGCAGGGAAGAAATTCTGAGTTGAGGCATGGCTCTTGGTGAGGGTGGAGAGAAGGTGCCAAACATCATAAGGTAACCAGGGCCCAACAGGGGCAGAAATCTAAGAGTAAAACTCGTCTGTCAAAGAACAAAAGTTGTCAAGTGTGGGGTCAGGCAAACCAAGTCAGCCGCCCAACATAGTGAACAGTTAAAGCGGAGTTCCACCCAGAAATTTTTTTTACATCATTCCTTTGCCTATATAGACTTACCTTTAAAGGAAAAAAAAGTTATACTCACCCTGTGTCGCTTGTTGCTAGATGGTCTCTGTAATCTGCTCCTATTTGGTCTCAGGCTTTTTTCCTCACTTCCTGCTTCCCCTAGCCTCCTGGGAGATATGACTCATCATTTCCCAGGAGACAGTGGGCTTCCCTGTACTGTAAAATCGTGTTATTTCCAAATAGGAAATGACACGATTTAAGGCAGCCCGAGATCGAGGAGTGCATGATGGTTATCCACCATGCACTTCTTTCAGGAAGAGATGCCAGGAGACCCAGGATGGGCTTCAGGTACCCTCACCTAAAATGGAAAAGTCCATCAGTGAGAGAAACGAAATTGTGAGTAAAAAATACATGTAATTACTAGGCTGTTTGAAAGTAAGGAAACAAGGGGGCGTGGCCAGCCGGCGCATGAGACGGCAGCAGTGTAGCGGAGCTCCAGCCCTTGATTCGAGCCCAGCTACACGTCTAGCGACCGAGGCAAGCACCGAACGAAGCCATGTCCTCCCTGGACAATGCAGTACCTGGGACCCTCCGCAAACGGGGTTCCCAGAGAGGAAACCCACAAAAGCTGACTGATTTCTTCACCCCCTCTGGGGGAAGGGAGTGCCAAAATGGCGCCGGCACCTCCATGCGGCCTGAAAATTAGGAGGTGTGCGTCAGAGTCCAGCAGCTCGGCTAACTCGGCATGCACAGCGATTCACATCCTGGGACAGGGTAATAACGATCCATCCCCGCCTGATAGCCTCACCACACTCAGCCCTGCTAAATTTAAAAAAGCTAAGGGAGACTGTCAGTCTGAGGAGTCAGATATGGAGGAGACCGCCACTGAGCACTCTGCCCAGGCTCAATTAGAAAAGTTTCCCTCATCATCCCAACCGGTCTCTATGACCAATATGAAGGAGATGCTGATCTCTCTACAGGATTCACTGCATGTAGACATGCTAAATATGTTGCGTCCTGTAAACTCCTCCATAAGTGATTTTCAGCAGAGAGTGTCCCACACAGAGAACAAGATGGAGGAGGCATTCTCAGCACATAATGCTTTAATAGATGCATACAAGGAGCAGCAACATGAATTACAGAGAGTGTCAGTGAAGCTGGCTGACATGGAAGACCACAGCAGAAGGAACAATATAAAGTTCCGCGGTATACCTGAATCAATAACTATAACAGAATTAAACGGCTTCCTGCATCACCTGCTACACACATTAGTACCTGAAGCCAATAACATGGAGCTTACCATAGACATGGCACACAGATTGCCCAAACCTTCATTCCTCCCTGCAGAAGTTTCCAGAGATGTCCTTGCCAGGATCCACTACTTTCACATTAAAGAAGCAGCCATACGTTCCATGAGGAAAACCCAGCAACTAACCAGAAAATTTGCGGGAATTACACTCTACACGGATCTCTCACAAGCCACCATCCAACACCGAAAGAAGCTACTGACAATTACCAAGGCTTTGAGAAATCACGATATTGTATATAGATGGGGGACACCTTCCAAGCTGACAGTGACATACCAGGATAAACATTTCAACATATTCTCACTAGAAGCTGGAATCCGCTACCTGAAAGAATGGAAAATCCTTCCGCACGAAGAACCTCTAGAGCCCCGACCTGCACCAACCAAACTCCGTAAATAGTGGTCCTAAATAATGCCAGGTGCCACAAGCCACTAAGGCCTCATATCTCAAGTACAAGGCACAATCAAGAACCTCACCTTACAGTCCACCCTAGACGGTAACCCTATTGGCCATGATGGCATGGATTGCCTGCCCCCAGGTAAAGTGCAAATGTATTTTCCCTGGAGGACCGGGGCAGGCTCTGGACTCTTTTTTAGTTGGTAGTTGTGTTTTTCTTTTTGTGTTTGGTTTGACTTTCATCAGACTTGTCAGCAAAAACAACAACACTCATATGAACAAAGGAGCTGGAATAACTTTACCTTGCACCCACGCTTTTCTGCATTCGGTCCATACCTCATACAATTCGACAGTAAGTACCAAACTTGCGATTGAGAACAGTTTACCTAAACATACATCAACCCCATCTCCTACCAAAGCCCCAAGAGACAGAACTGATGTCCATCTGATAGTCCCTCTTCTATTCATCCTGTTAATAGCAAAGAGGATGAAAGGGGATGTATTGCGTGTGCAAGTGACACATTTTGCCGCATCTAAGGCACCTAAATGCACGCACAGACAATACCCAAACATTTTCTTCACAAATGCGGTAACTAAGAACAACAGGGTCCTAATCACAATTAAGAGCTCAGTAACCTTTGTTTTAGACACAGTGATCACAGACCCAAAGGGAAGGTATACAATTTTAATATGCACGCTGAATAATGTACTATACACTTTGAATGCAGTGTATGCTCCCAATCAGGTACAAATTACCTTTGTAAGAAATTTACTAAAAAAGGTTAAAGTTATGTGTAAGGGAAGCTTCCTCCTGATGGGAGACTTCAACTCGGTGATGGATACAAATATAGATTGCGCACCCCCAAAAAGTAAGTCCAAGCCCACGCTTCAATCCACTATTAATAATGAATCACGTTATGATACCTGGCGTTGCCTTCACCCTGGTGAAAAGGATTTCACATTCTTCTCCAACCCACATAAATCATATTCCAGAATTGACCTATTTTTAGCAGACTTAAATACCCTGTACGAAATAAAATCAGCACATATAGGAACTATAACATGGTCAGACCATGCCCCTATTGCTAGACGAAAAAGTAAATGTGACCCCTACAATTATGTGGCGGAACAACACACAAATCTTTAACTGTGCAAATCACTCAGGGGGGATCCAAAACCATCTGGAGAAGTTTTTCCAAATGAATGCCTTAGAGAATATTTAAGCATCGACCATATGGTGTGCCCATAAGGCATATATTAGAGGCCTACTACTGCAAATAGCGGCCAGAGAGAAAAGAAAAAGGACACAGGCAACAAACGACCTCTTAACTCCAGCAATTAGAGCAGGCTAATAAAACGAATGTGTCACCTTCCACAATTAGAGAATTGCAAGAAAGTAGAATGGAACTCAAAAAATTGTTAGTCAGTGGCTATGAAAAAAACTTGAGGTACACGAAAGCCTCCTACTACTCATCCAGTAGCAAAGCAGGGAAACTTTTAGCTCAACAAATTAAAAAGCAGCAGGCCAAAACAAGAATAAATCACTTACTGGACCCTAAAACAGGCACTAAGATTAACCACCCCAAAGAAATAGCGAATAAATTCAGAGACTACTACAGCGCACTCTATAACCTTAATATAGATACCAATACCCCTCAGCCAACTTCAGAGGGGATAGACTAATTTTTAAACTCAGTAAAACTCCCGTCTCTTTCTCTCGACATGCTGAACGATCTTAATGCAGAATTATCACTTTAGGAAATTAGGAAAGTTATAAATGACCTACCACTAAATAAATCCCCAGGTGCTGACGGCCTATCGGCCGAATATTATAAAGCCTTTGCCGATGTGCTAGTTCCACATCTTACACAAATCCTTAATAATGCAGCAAGCTCAGGCACTCTACCGGAAGAAATGTTAAGAGCAATGATCGTTACTCTACCCAAACCTGGTAAGGACCCCAATACACCCCCAAACTTCAGACCAATTTCCCTTCTTAACACAGATTTAAAGATATACGCGAAAGCAATAGCCAACAGAATAGCAAAAATTACCCCAAGATTAATAGACCCCAATCAAGTAGGGTTCGTAGCCAATAGACAAGCCCCGGATGGCAACAGAAGAATGCTGAACTTACTACAAACAGCAGAAAAACACAAATTGCCCACTGCCTTTATAGCCCTAGATGCCGAAAAGGCATTTGACAGAGTACACTGGGGGTATTTACGAGCTACCCTCACCAAATTCGGCTTTAAAGGGTTTATCCTCTCAGCCATTCTAGCCCTGTACACAACCCCAGGAGCGCAGGTCTTTACCTCCAGTATACTCTTGGACACCTTTAAAATCACAAATGGTACGAGGCAGGGGTGCCATCTATCCCCATTAATCTTCACATTAGTAATGGAACCCTTCACGGCGGCCATCAGAGAAGCTCCTGACATAAAGGGGATTTAGGTAGCCAAAAAGTCCCATAAAATAGGATTATTTGCGGACGATGTCATCTTGACCATAACAGACATAGAGTCGTCTCTACCCAGGGTTAACGAAATCATTAAGATTTTCAGCGATATCTCTTACTATAGAATAAATATAACCAAATGCCAAATCCTTACCACCAACATAAATCATAACAGACCAGTCAAACTACAATCTCTACTCCCCTGCAACTGGGAAAATGACAAAATCCAATATTTAGGAATTGCCCTAACCTCTAATTCTAATAAACTATATGAGGCCAATTATAAAAAGTTATTACACAATGTTCAAACTGAATTATCGTCACTAAGTAAACACGAGTTAACATGGATGGGTAGGATAGCGACTTATAAAATGGTCATATTACCAAAAATTCTTTATATTTTTAGAACGGTACCAATTCCCTTGCCCTCCTTGTTTTAAAAAAAAAAATGGATACATTACTTCGCTCATTTATATGGAAAAACACTAGAGCAAGAATATCCTTTGCCACTCTAACGAAATCTAAGAAACAGGGCGGTATGGGTACTCCCAAGATTAGGGAATACTACTTTGCCTCACTGCTGGACCAAGTGAAGAAATGGGTAAAACCCTCCCCAGATAGTCAGTGGGTTATGATAGAGGAAAATATGATTCAGGGAAAGAGCCTCAAGAACTTGTTGATTGCAGCAACCACAAATAAACCAATCCAGGCACCCACATACCCGGCTATAGCCGCATCTTTAACGGCATGGCATAATCTCCATGAAAAAAAAAAGAGCTCTTTGAAATACAAATACATGACCTTCCACTACAAACATTTGAGTTCCTAATACCAAACATCACAGTTAAATCGTGGGTAGAATCAGGTTACTCCACTCTAAATGACCTGCCAAAAATAGCCCAATATAAAGAAAAATTTAAATTGCATCAAATCCAATTCCTCATTCAGACCCTACCAGTTAAACACATAGGCGTAAATAAAAAGCTATGGGAGTTCTTTCACAGAGACTCTAACCACAAGAAAGGTATATCCTTTATCTACCTCCTTTTTCAAACTACAACTCTAATAAGGAAGGCGACACCCATATTGAAGTGGGAACAAGACTTAGGCACTGCCTTCTCTGAACAGGATTGGTTACAAGCAATTAATTACTGCATTAGGGCTACATATAGTACTTCACAATGGGAGAACGTTTTCAAAGTCACGTACAGGTGGTATCTAACACGGGTGAGATTATCTAGTATGTATAAGGGCAGCTCTCCAGCCTGCTGGCGCGATTGCGGACAGAATGGGAACCTGCTACACGTCCTGTGGTTTTGCAAATCAGTGACCAGTTTCTGGGGATCGGTATTTCAACTAATTTCAACCACAACTGGGATCATAACAAAACCAAACCCATCCCTAGCCCTGCTGGGCATACACATAGGTTATTTCCCCTGTAGTGTTAGAACAATAGTCATACACATCTTGATAGCACCCAGAGTGGCCATAATGATGTACTGGAAGAGGGACACATCTCCAACAATCTCAGAAGTTATATCTGAAGAAGTGAATACAAACTGCTTACATGAAAGCTTAATAGCTAATATGAAAGGCCAGATAAATATGTTCAGATGGAAGTGGGAAATTTGGATTAATGCAAACAATCTCTCCAATAATATATGATATGATGTGAAAAGCTAACAAGAGGACAGTATGCTCATAAAGCATCAACCAGAGATCAGCTCAAAATGAGAGTTAAACCTTTAAGTTCCTAGTCTTTTCCTACCTTCTCTTCCCCGTTTCCCCCTGCTTTCCCTTATTCTCCCCACCTCTTTCTCCTTCCTGTTTCTCTTTCTTTACTTCTCGCCCCTACTCTCCCATTCAGTAGTTCAGGACTGCTAGGACATTTAGTAGTGGTATGTTAATATTCATCCTATCTCACAAGGAGATATATATTGAAAACAGCGTAAATCTACTTTAACTGGACTAAATGAGAGCGGTTAAGAGGTATAAAAGGCAATGAGACTCAACCAATAATAATTAGGAATCAAGGCAGTTAACCTACAATGTAACAGCAAGAGGAACAGATGGGCCCCCACCCTGCCACAGTGTGTTCCCATAGGGGGTGGTCCGGAGGCTCATCTGGCTTTGTAATAGCCTTGATACTAAATACTGCTTTCTATCTACCTGCAGAAGAACATAGGTGGATAAGACTCTCGGGATGAATAAGCTTAACGCATGTTATTATTGTAACAGCATGGTGTTTCTTTTTTTTTTTTTTACCATTTTGTACAGAAAATGAAAACTGAATGAAACTACTGATGTCTGTTCTACTTGTATCATAAAAATTTCAATAAAAATCTAAAGTTTAAAAGAAAGTAAGGAAACAAAAGGTAACATCTATTTAGTATTAAAAGAGTGGATGCCAAAAAAAAAACAATATATACTTTTTCTGGGTGGAACTCCGTTTTAAAGTAAATTGGTGGAATTTGAGGAATACTTGCGGTTAAGGAGTTGCAGGAGGCGTCATCACAACCAGCAGGTATCAAGCCTTGGGCTTGTGGAAAGGAGAAACAAGGCTAGTCCTGGGCTGAAATCAGTCCATTGAGTCCTCTTGGTCTTGCGTTGAGGGGTTAGGACGGCTCCTCTTATGGATGTGAGAGTCAACCTGTTTGCCAGGGGACAAAAACGCCTTGGTTGGGGAGGATGCAGCATATCACCAACGTGATGATCCAGCATTTGTGGAGTTGTCGTGAGATGGAGCTCTCGCAGGGTGCTGTGGAGCTCTTCTGGAGTTCTGCACCTGTATTTGGTGCCCTGGTAGGAGAAACGGACAGAAAATGGAAATCCCCATTGGTACATTACGTGGCATTGTTGGAGCTCCATGAGATGGGTTGTTAGGAAAAGCCTATCTTTTTAAAGCATTTTTGCGCTTGTGTGAGCGCCTGTGCGCGTTCGCTCACGCCCGTGCCGGAAACGGCTCCATTTAAGCTCACAACACCCAACACCCGGTGCTGTCTGTTCTACAGCATGTGAGTGTTCATGAGCGACCTGATTTCCTGAGTATCTGTTCATGTGACCCGGCTTGACCTTGTTGATTTCTGCCTGCACCGACCCCCAGCTTGCCCCCGACCACTCTTCTGCCTGATCCCTGTGTACTTCTGCTGCCAGTCCATTAATGACCCTGCCTGCACCTGACGACCCTTCTGCCTGAACCCTTTGTACCGCATTGCCAGCTAGTTGCCAACCCAGCCTGCACGACCACCCACTACCTGCACAAGCTTTACTGGACTCTCCACACCACCACCAGTGATCCTGTCCAGCTCTCGGGCCCCCCTGAGCTCCTGTGCTCCCTGTCTGCTCTACCAGGGAACCTTGAACCAGGGTCGCAAGCGTGGTTGCTTCCTACATAAGACATTCTCCACCACCAGGTATTGCTCTACGTTTGGCGATGGTCAGCTGGGATAGGTCTAAAAAGATCTGGTATTTATGACCTTGGAAGATAAATGGAATTTTGCGATTATATTACTTGGAGGGCCATCCTGTTTTTTAGGTGCTAATGCTTTGTGGATTCTGTCCAGTTCAAGATGCTCTAATGGCAGTGCAGGCTGTAGATCTTGGAACAAGGCTGTCATGGTGGACTGTAGGTCCAGCACTGTTTCTGGGATGCCTCTTATGCGGAGGTTCGATCTCTTTGCCCTATTCTCGTAATCCTCCAATCTAGACTTTAAGGTCAGGTTCTCTTCCTTTAAGTTATCAATCTCCGCCATGTAGTCCTGTGTAGAGGCTTCTAGCTCGTCTGCTCTCACTTCAAGTGCGGCTGTACGGGAACCAAGTTCCCTTATCTCCTTAGTTAGGCTGTTGGTGATATGCTCTGAGGTTTGCCTCAGAGCTTTATGCAGCATCCACTCTATTTGCTGGAACAGACCTGAGGATGCAGCCTGGTCAGTAGGGGAGAGGAGTTCATTATCAGAGTCCTCTGGGAGGTCAGGGAATTCCAGGAGCTGCTTACATGCTTGTGATCCACCGCTGGGGGAGGTATGTGCAGCCGCCATCTTGGCTGGGCCCGAGACAGGGCCTCCATAATGGAGGAAGATTTATATTTAGCCTTAATACCTCCATGAGCGATGGCGGCGTGTCCATTGTGTGCCCCGGTCTTTCTGGAAGTCCGTGGTAGCTGTGCGGTGAGCGGCAGGCTGTGGAGGGCTGCGGAGGGCTAATCCTGGCAGTCTGTTCATTCCTGTGGAGTGGAGCTCTAGCTTTGCATGTCCGCTTGGCTAGACTCCGCGCATGCGCTGCCTGAATTCCATGTTTTCATCACTCACACTCTGATAGCAGCCAGGACAGCATTGGCCATTGGAAATCCAAAGCACCTCCTTCCATTTCAAAAACTATTAGCTTCATAAACTCACATGCATCCTTGGAACTAGGGATGGGCTGAACACCCCCGGTTCGGTTCGCACCAGTACTTGCGAACAGGCAAAAAATTTGTGCGAACATTCGAACACTGTTAAAGTCTATGGGACCCGAACATGAAAAATCAAGGTTTATATGCAAGTTATTGCCATAAAAAGTGTACGGGACCCGGGTCCTGCCCTAGGGGACATGTATCAATGCAAAAAAACGTTTTTAAATCGATCATTTTTTTTTTTCCCAGAACAGTGATTTTAATAATGCTTAAAGTGAAACAATAAAAATGAAATATTCCGGAGTGCGCATGTGCGGAAAATCCAAGATGGGCGCTTGAGCCGGAGCTCCGCACCATCTCCCGCTCCAGATGCTCTGACTGAGCGGAGACAGCAAAGAAGGAGGTCGGAGACAAGGGGACCCTTCACCCCAAGCCCCCCACAGCCTGAGAAGTATAGAAATAGAGGGTAGGGTCCTTTTGTGTCTATAGACATAAGTGGTCGGGAACCGTATGCTGCCTCCCCAATAAAACAATTTGCAAAGAGGAGAAGGCCCACAGGGATTTGACGCAGCACAGAGTTCCCACAATTGAATAAGGTATAAAAAGTACAATTTATTAGATCAAAGTAAATAATTTTAACTTTGTTCTAATAAATTTTACTTTTTATACCTTATTCAATTGTGGGAACTCTGTGCTGCGTCAAATCCCTGTGGGCCTTCTCCTCTTCCCACAGCCTGAGAAGGGTCACAAAAAGTAGCGCGAAGGCCCGGCGACCACCCGCGCCACAGCATGGTGGAAGTCGGGTGTACCAAGATGGCCGCAGTGGCGGCATAACAACCCCTGCAACACAAGTACAGCGGTCTAAGGTGCACAGGAACTATATCCTTTGTCATGTTTTCCAAACTTCTTCACCTGGGAGAAGGTCTGTGTATTGTTCTATGCTATGTATCCCACTGTATCTCTCTAGCTACATACACGGGTGTACCAAGATGGCCGCTGTTCAGGCCTAAGGACAGTTTAGAGCACATGGGCACCCAGCAACATCCTTGTTTCCCGCTATAGAGAAACATAGCTGCTCCCCTGGCACTATGGGAGATCCCTAAAGTTCTGGTCACTAATGACAGGGTATCCATGAACCTAATTGGTCTGCCTTCCTACGCTATGTAACTACACGATACGGTTCTGTGTAAAACTCTTTCTCCCCTGAGGATTAATCTACAACCCATCAGCCCATCAACCCATCAGTGCATTCCTAGGAAGAGTGACCAGTCCTCTGCAACAAGCTTTTACCTCCCCTGCATGTCGGCACCGACTGCAAGAAAAGATCTGAGCCTGCTCTTCTCCGCGACCCCAGCCCAGGGGTGCTCTAAGATGTCAACAGTTACTGCCACAGCTGCTGGAAACATGGACAGTCCCCGCTCGGAGAACCAGGGGCTTGCATCACGTCCTGACTCAAGGCAAATACTATCCCCAGCTTTGCTGAACTTCTCGCCGGGACCACAAGGGAGCTCCTTACAGCTACCCTTACCATCGCCCTCCTCAACCGAATCTCTCCTGGGCCGTTTCCAAGGGGAACTCTCATCTCCGCAACTGGGACCCAACAGCCCAGTTCCTGCATTACTTTGCCCCCCCAGCCTTAACATCTCACTACAGGTGGAAGACCTCTACCTCAAATTCTCATCTCTACTTGAAAGGGGCCTAGCTAACACGATTGCCACAATCACGAGTGAGATTAAATCGGACTTCCAATAGGAACTAGAGGAGACCTTCTGGAGCGTGAGACTTCAATTGAGAAGATCTGGATAAAAGATCCAGTAGTTAAGAACTTTCTCGCCACAGGTTAACTAGGACATTCCTCGGTTAATTTAGTCTCAAGACCAATCTTTAACGACGACACCTAAGGTTGAATAAAAGTTAACGAAGGTAGACCCAGGGGTCGTAAACCTTCAGGCTAAATTAGAGTGAGCACTAACACCGTTAGCACAATCGATCCGGGGAAAGTTCATCTCTACTCTTAAACTCCATCTCCAGAAGGTGGACATCACTCTACAA
>BLSH010008038.1:51586-65695 GCA_018402905.1 Glandirana rugosa
TATTTCCGAACTATAATATGGGAAGCAAGCAAAGCTAAGTTAATAGGAGACATCTTAACCCCTCAGCAGGTGGAGGTGGGAACACGGTGACTTAACAAATGAGTCTCGTACAGACTAGACATTCATGCATTCTACAGAGGATAATTGAATCGAAACGAACGAAGGGTATAATATCAAGCCTTTATACGAGCTTGAACAGGAGGGAAAAAGAACAAAGTTTAGTACTAGCTGTGAAGCAGAAATGGGAAGACGATCTGGGGGTGATGGACGACGAGCAGTGGAAGAGGGCTTTGGGAGTGTGCCCACAAGTATCGTTGGCGCCCTCCCAAAGAATCTCACAGCTTTACCTAATACACAGAGCCTATTACACCCCACAGAGACTATATAGAATGGGAATAAAACAAGATGATAAATGCCCTAGGTGCCACAATACAGGAGATTTGATCCATATGTTCTGGAGGTGCCCAAAACTGCACAGATACTGGCAGGAAATAGTCGAAGTAATTAATTCAACTTTTAAAACCTCTGTGGAAGTGGACCCCCAACAATGTATACTGAGTGGTATGGTGGGAGTCGGGGCCGGCAATGTACTGCCGGTCGTAGTGATAAGGTGCCTATTCCAGGCAAGGAAGCTAATAGCACATAGGTGGCAATCAAGCTCCCCTCCAACTTTAGAGGAATGGGAAAAAAATATAGATGAGACCATATGGAAAGAAAGAAGGGTATACATCAAAAGGGGAAAAACTGAAGAGTTTGGGAAAAAATGGGGACCCTGGCTGGAAAAAAAAGGTTATCTCCCTTAGAGGTAGTAAAGGAAAGGAGGAGAAGAGAGAAGAAGGAAGGAAAAAGAAAAATGTTTCACATGTAGTGTGAATGCCTGAGGAATGAGTGAAGAGGTACAATAGGAGAAAGATCCAAACTATCAAGGATCTGGATGCTCGAGTGAGTGTGTACGGGGGGGGGGGAGGGGTGGGGAGGAGGGAGGATGGGGAGGGATAAGGAGAATTTGTTATTTCTTTTGCAAGAAAACCACAATGATGAAAGACGCAGTCTATGGATTTAAAATGATCATTTAAATGATTAATCATATGAAGGCGCTTCTCTGATGTGAAAAAAAAAAAAAAAAAAAAAAAATTCTGATTGTAATATATGGCAAAAACTTAGATCTAAGTTGTAAGCATTCTCAAATATACATGGAAGCCACTATAACGGTGTCGCTGTAAGCGTGCTGCCTGTTCCGGTTCATGAGAATATCAGCAATGGGACATGTATGCCTATGCTTGAAATTAGAGCAAGCTTACCTAAATCTTTCACAAAATGTTCTCAAAGGTTTACTGAAGAGATACAAGGCTTTTTTAAAGGTATAACTGGGAGATCAAAAACTTGACCACAGCAACTGAAGACCTAATCAATAACCTTCTTATTGGTTTTACAATTTGAATGTTTTTTTTTTTTTTAAAGTTTTTATTCGACAGACAACAAACATTATATGCGTATTACATCTTGGGATTGTTCCATACATCTAATAACTTGTAAATGCATAAGTATCTTTACATTCCATTCTTTGTTTATACATTTCAAGTGCCCATTAAAGAAACCCGCAAACGACTAGCTTGTAAAGACCAGACAAAGATTGCAAGGGTGGTATGTTCAAGTACACAACACACTACGAGCTTTGTGCTGTCATAATTAAGTCATATTGTAATAGATCCCATTTTGTATGTTACATACTCTTGATCTATGTTTGCCGAGTATATTGTACTGTTTATATGCTTTCAATAAAAACTTTTTCTAAAGGAAAAAAAAAATTAAAGAAACCCATCCACCCCTTTTAACCAGTGAGTCTGTCACTTTTTTCATTTTGCAGAGAAACTTATACCAGCTCCCTCTCCCTTTATAACTATGTACAACCCCTGGGCAAGTACTAGTAGGATGCACCCCTCTCACTTGTTCCAGTATTTTATTTAGGTATTGTTTATTAATCATCAAACTTCTTCTGGGTCCCCACTCCTCACTGTCATATGTCCACTCCTTTCTTAGGCCCCATTAGTCCCTGTCTTCCATTAATGTTTCATTTGAATCCACCCATCTGAACCATACTTTCCTGAATTTTTTTTGCCCCTCAGGCCTAATATGTCTTCTGATATAGCTCTATATCTGTGTTCACCACCTTGATACATGTCCCCAGTGACAACCGTTCATCATATATCCACCTCCTTGCTATAAGTTTCCGGACTGCAAAGTGCAAAATCCTGAGAAAAAATTTTGTATGGATGTTCATCTCTTCCTGATCAAACACTCCCAATAGACAACGGTCAAATTTATCTGCAATAAAGGCAGTTACCTGAGACCATAATGGCCTAACTCTGTCACAATCCCATACCATATGCAGGAAAGTGCCCTCCGTCATCTGATATTTGTGAGTCCTGTCTACCCATTCGGTGCAGTCTTGTAGGCGTGTAGTACATCTGGTGCAGGTACCTAAGCTGCATCATCTGATCTCTTGAGAAGATAACCGTGACTAGGTAAGTGTCCAGAACCTGTTCCCACATCTCCTCCGTCAATTCTGGCGCAAGCTGCTCCCACCTAGCTCTTGAACTATTTATCAATCCAGCATTTCCAGAATCAAGAGTAACATAATATCTAGATTGTCCGCCCAGTCAGATCAGGATCCAGCAAAGCGGCCTCCAAAGTATTTTAAATTTGTATCAGTCCCTTACCAAATTGTGCTGTTGCTGCATGTTGTAACTGAATATATCTGAAGTACCACTGTCTAGGTATCCCAAATTGTTATCCTAATTGATCAAATGTACAGAGCTTACCATCCCAGTAAATATGATGGAGATATTTAATCCCATATCCCTGGCCATCCTCCATTTTAAAAAAATCCCCAAGAGATCTATTCTGCCATAGTGGGTTAATGGGGAAAGGCTCAAGGGTGTGTCCCCTACCTGGCAGGCACACACCCAAAAAACTTTACTAGGTAGCGCCATCACTGACCCAAATTTCTTACCCGGGACGCCTTTCCTATAAACCACATTTATTAGTGTTTCCTGTGAGGTAGCCACTGCCGCTTCCAATAGCGTATTCGCATTGGGAGTCTGTTGGAAAAATCTCCAGTAAGGAAATGATAGTTGGGCAGCAAAATAATAGAGACATAGGTCCAGAAGGGCCAGTCCCCCCCTATTGGTTGGAAGTTTCAAAACTACTAAGGACACTCTGGGGGACTGTGATCACCACAAAAAGCCCAGAATAATGGTATTTATTCCCCTGAATACCTTTTTGGCCACAAACACAGGAGAGTTCAAGAGAATGTAAAAAAATTTAGTAAGGTAGACCATTTTAAATAAGTTCACTCTCCCATCACCGTCAACGGTAATGACTGCTACTTCCGCACCCTCTCCCTCATGTCTCCTATGATCGGTGCCAAATTATCATCCACATATCTAGAGATGGGTAGGGACACTTTAACTCCCAGATATTTAAAAGAATTTGAGACTGGAATAGGGAATTCTTCTGGGATCTGGATCATTTAATCAATTTCAAACAGAGACGATTTAGCCCAATTGATCCGGAATCCCGAGTATTCCCCAAACTCCTGAATGAACCCAAAACTTACTGTAAGTGAGGGGCCAGGATCTTGCAGGTATAGTAACATATTGTCCGCGTAAAGTGAAACACCCTCCTCCAAGCCCCACCCAAAGGCCAGAACAACTAGAACTAGTCCAGAGCCTCTCCGCCAATGGCTCTATGGCCAGAGCACATAGGAGGGGTGAAAGCAGGCACCCCTGCCTAATGCCCTGGAATATTTTAAAGTGCTCCGAGATGATACCATTGACTCTCAATCTCACTAGCGGATCAGTATATAGGAGTTTCACCCATGAGATAAAGACCGGGCCCAATCCATATATTTCCAACAGTTTGAACAAATAGGACCATTCGACTAAGTCTACCACCCCCCCCCCCTGAGTTATCATGAGCGGCCTGTAGATTTATATAGAGTCTTCCAATATTCATCTGAGCACACAGTCCTGGGATGAAACCCATCTGATCCAGGTTAATAAGCTTTAGTATTACTTTCTGCAGCCTACCAGCCAGAATCTTGGCCAATATCTTAGTGTCTACATTCATTAGCGAGGTTGGGCAGTATGAGTCACACTGTGTGAGGTCCTTCCCTCCTTTAGGAATCAGGACTACCAAAGCCTCTCTCATAGATGGTGGCAGCACCCCATCCGACCTGGCTGTGACAAAAACTTTTAACAGACGTGGCACTAAAGTGTATTTCAATGCATCCTACCACTCCGAAGGAAGACCGTCCTGGCCAGTAGACTTCTGTGGAGCAAAGGAGGTAATCGCTTCCTCCACTTCCACCACTGTAATATCCTTCTGCAGTAGTTCCAGATTGTCCTGTGACAACACTGGAAGATCTAAATCAGCCAAATAGTCCTTCACCTCAGCCTCCCCAACGTACGTGCAGGATGCATACAACTCACTGTAAAATTTAATAAATACTTGTAGAATATAAGCGGAATCAGTGAATTTAGTCTGGGACTCATCACATATACTACTTATATATGTAGGGATATATTCTGGTTTGGCCAGAAACGCTAGGAGTCGACTATTTTTTCCCCATATTCAAATATACGTCTCCTTTGTGCCATGTGAAGTTTTGTTGTCTGATCTGTCAGAATAGAGTGGTACTCCCTTTCTCTAATAGGGTCATCAGTCTCCCTTCCGTCGGATCCCTAATATACTCTGCCTCAGCCAAGGACACCTCAGATTCTTTATCCTTCACTGAGGAGAACAACTGACGCTTGAACCCGCTTACTGTAGAAATGAACACACCATCTCAGGGTGGCTTTAAAAGCCTCCCACTGCAGAGGAGCAGCTCCACTAGACCCATTGGCAGCTCAGTATTGTGCTATATCCTATCTGAATAATTTTGTTTTCCAACCAGCTAGCCTCCATATGCCAGTGGCGAATCCCCGGTTTAGGCTCTAGATAGAGGTTTATTAGCATGGGAGAATGATCAGAATGAACCTTAGGTAGATATTTTATCTCTCTTACAATTTCCAATCCATCTCCCTCAGCTAGGATGACGTTGATTCTGGACAGGGTTTTGTAAGTTGCCGAATAACAGGAATATTCCCTGTCACTCGAATGACATGATCGCCCTACATCTCTAAGTCCATATGTAGACATCCATCTCGCCAAGGGAGTCGGCACACCAGTGAGTACTCCCAACCTGTCTGCAACTGGATCTGCCACCACATTTAAATCCCCCATAATAAAAATCTTTCCTTCCGCTATATCATATGTGGCTGATAGCATATCATCTAGGTGGGAAAGCGAGAAGGGAGGAGGGACATACAGATTAACTATCGCGAGGTATCTATGCATAACTTTCAACACAAGAATGACATATCTACCTTTAACATCTGTTTTGATCGCATGTATGGCAATGGGCATACTTTTAGTAACCAAAGTAGAGACCCCCCTGGCATAAGAAGAATAACTAGCATGATATGCTCCAGCAATATTGGCCCTTTTTAAAGAGAGAACCCTGGACCCCTGCAGGGGAGTCTCCTGTAGCAAATTAAATGTGGCTTATGCCGCTTAACACAATCGTTCCAGGAGACCACTCTAAGACTAAGCTCTATCTTGAACACTCCGTGGGTCAGAAAACAGCAACCCACCTCCCTCCCTCCAAAATTGGCAATGGAGGCCTAGGACTCCAGGGTTCCCCCTGCCAAAGCCCCTCATGGATAGAGTATAAGTCACAGCATTCCGTATCATTACAAAGATCAGTACATTGCATATAATCCCCAAGAGGGTATACACCCCACCTGCAAAAATCTTGCCCATTTCAACATCCCATAGCCCTCCCCCCGCCCGCATCCAGCCCCAACATGCCAAGTGCTTTACTCCCCAAACCAACAGCGCAGAAGAGAAACTCAAATGCGAGGCTCTATCAAAGCCACCTCTAACCCCACGTTGTGGGGTAAAGACTTTACAATGTACCTGTACTCCTGAGAAACAAAGCAGGTTTTAAAAACCCCCCACTCGATCCAGAAAAAAATAGGGAAAAAGCAGGGAAAAAATGAAAAAACAACATTTCCTCCCCCTTTCCTTTCCCTGCCCTGCTTCCCCTTGAGAAACCAGGTTCCAGCATCTGAAAGCGTAGAGGTCTGCAGGTCCTTTAACCATTATAGGAAGGCAGGAACAGGGGGAATTCCTCCCTCTGGGTCGCCCAAGTGCATCCAACCACGCAGATTGCACAGGGGTTGTAAAGAAGCAAGCCCTCCCATTATCCACAACACGCAGTTTAGCAGGATAAATCATACTGTACACCATATTCATATCCCTATGGCACTTTTTCACTTGCTGGAAACTGGCTCTTTGTTTCTGCATAGCAGCTGAAAAGTCAGGATAAATGGAAATCTGATATCCATTAAACTCCAACCCCGGACCAGATCTTGCCCCTTTCAAAATATTCTCCCTATACCTGAAATGTAGGATTTTAGCAATCGTAGGACGAGGAATGGCCCCCTGTATTGGGGCCCTGATCAGGATCCGATAAGCCCGTTCAAGGGCAAATAGTTTTCTAAACGTTCCCAATGCTATATGTTCCTTGAGCCATTCTTCTAAGAATTCCTCCGGGTGTTTCCCTCAGCTCCTTCAGGGAAGCCCACCAGTCTAATATTATTCTGCCTCATGCGGGCCTCCATATCTGCCATTTTTAATGTGTGCTCAGATAAAGTTTTGTTTGCCACCTGTACATCAGTCTCCATAGGTCTGACAGAATTTTCCAGAGAAACAATTTGATTATCAGCAGCTTTAGCTTTGTCTTTTACTTTCTGCATGTCATGTTTAAGGAAAGATAATTTCATTTTAAGGTCTGCAAAGTGTTCTTTAAATGAGGTCTGACATCCCTTTATGGCTGCCATAATCTGCTCCAGGGATGGCTCCTCCTCCTCCTCCATTCCCCCTCTATCTTCCTGCACCTCCCAGGGCACACATCTGTCCAGCGGCCTTCCCCTGCGGTGTTCATGGCCTCTTTGAGGCCTGGGACTCACCCGGTCAGTGCCTGAGGATGCCAGAGGGTCGCCTTGTGAAGTGTTAGGCAGCGGGGGCTATTCCTCCATTCCTCCCACTTATTTAAAGAGCCCCACTTTTTTGGAAGAACCCCCTTCATGTGTTCCCCCATAAAGAAGGCCTTGCTTTATACTGTGATGGGTGTGGATGAGATAAAAAAGAGATGCTGGTGGGAATTGTGCGGGAAAACATGACACCCATGACACATGACCTGCCCAGACCAGGCAGAAATGTTGGTATGACCATAATGCTCAATAGTGGGCATATAACATTGGTCAGCTGGTGTATGTTCTGCTTCCCCTGCAGCAGAATAAACTCCAAGCAGCTTGGGAAGGTCTGTACACCATCACCCAGCGCCTGAATGATGTCACCTACTTGGTCAGGTTGGGAGAAGGGAATAGATGGCAGTTAAAGAATTCTGCATTCGCTAAAATTAATTCAAATTAAATAATCATTCAAGCATTCCCTGACACAACATATCAAGATTATACATAAATACAAGACATGCCAGGTAACATAAAATGATTCAGTCTGACCATGCCTTAAATAGCCTTTTTGGCAGCAGCGCTGGCCAGCTATGCAGCACAACCCTGAGCAAAAATGTATTCACAGGCATGTGCCTGGTCACAACCCACAATTTCATGACTCCATTAGGGATGGGCAGAACACCCCCTCGTTCAGTTCGCACCAGAACATGCGATCAGACAAAAAATTTGTGCGAACATTCAAACACTGTTAAAGTCTATGGGACCCGAACATGAAAAATCAAAAGTGCTCATTTTAAAGGCTTATATGCAAGTTATTGCCATAAAAGTGTATGGGGACACGGGTACTGCACTAGGGGATATGTATCAATGCAAAAAAAAGTTTTTAAATCAATTATTTTTTCAGGAGCAGTGATTTTAATAATGCAATAATGCAATGTGAAACAATAAAAATGGAATATTGGGAAGGAGAGAAGGGGTAAACCGCGCTAAGCCTATTAAAAAGGTGAGGTAAGCAGCCAAATAGCGACCAAACCAGTCGTGAACAGGATTAATATAAAGAAAATGGCGCTAACCAAATATGTTCTATGTATGGTGATCAACCTGAAAGTGTCAAGTGAAGTTTAACTAAACAGGGATACTCATTCGGAGTGGGTTAAGGGTATGTCAGAGTGGCATACAGAACCCACTGGGGTCCTTATAACTCTAATTACAAAGCTGTAAGACCACACATATACTTAAACCCTACTTGCACAGCTGTAAGACCACACATAGCCTTGACAGAGGTATTGGAATTAACCAAGGTGATAACAGATGGTAAATGAAGTCCAACAATATAAGCAATATCAAATATACATAAAACTTCAGTTAAATCAAAAATGGTGTAATGTCCCACACTGTAACTAGGAATAGACCTGGGGGGATGGTCCGTTCCTCATATCTTGTTATAGATGCATTCAGGATACAAAGACAGTTCAATATTGGATATATGTGATCTTGAATGATTTGTGAGAAGAGATCAGTTCCACGTATCATCCACATGTGACAGAAAGATGCAACAATAAACTGGGTGAATCTTGATCTTCCCCACCCTAGTGAATTGAAGGCTTACCAGACAGTAGACATATATAGGCCCAAATATATGTTAAGATCCTGGTTCCTCCTGGTCCTAAGGAAACGCGTCACACAATCCACTCACATTCAGGGCAGTCAGCACAGGTCCGGGAGGTCCTTTGGTCCTTCGTCCGTCTGCTCGTCCTACTGCTCGGTGCGGGGAAAGGAGATCCTCAGTGGGGTACCCAGGGGGTGCCGGATTGGCCCAACTCACATCAGGGATATGAAAAGAAGAGAAGACTCTCCATCGTGTAAAATAGCCTCATTTAAGAGGAACAAATTTATTGAAGGTATAAAAGTCCACAAGCTTGTAGGTAAATTCGGATAAAAATCGATAAAAGTACAAACGCAGCAATCCAGGGTCAGCAGCGCCCGACGCGTTTCATCCTAATAGACGTCGTCTGGGGGCTGCTGACCCCCTGAAAAGCTGCGCATTTATGGCCTCATTCAATAATACGTTGGGAAGCGCACTTCCGGTCATAGAGGACCGGCGTGCATTCCAGTGACGCTATTTCCGGTTCCTCCTGCGTTCCAATGACGCTATTTCCGGTTCCTCCGGCGTCACTGATGTATTAATAACCATGTTACATCAAAAATACATAGTGGAATCATTTCCCATAAAAACACAGGGGGGCAGGACATCTGTGGAGGGAGACTTTGTCCCAAAAATCGCAATCTCGTCAGCACTGCGCTGACGCACTTCCAGTATCGGGAGTGCCCCTGTTATCAATAAAAAGTGTGCCGCTTTGAGGCAGGTGCAAAGGGGTGAGCCAGAAGAAATACACCAGTGAACAGATGGAAAAATTATGTGTGGTAGGGACGCCGTCCAGTCAATCTATCGTAGCGGACGGGCTGGAAAGGAAGTGATGTACCAGCCCCGGCTTGCGTTCCAATGACGCACGTCTGGTTTAGAAGGAAATGACGTGTGAAAAGAGCAGGAAGAGAGGCGATGAATGCAAGCTGGAGGGGGGAAGGTAAACAAAAATCCAGATGACTCGTAAACTATAGTGACTATCTTGTAAGGAAAATATCGACCCGGGACCGTGGAAGGAATCAACAAAAGGGGTCATAAGAAAGTGAAAAGCGGTGAATAAAAGTGTTAACGCAAAAATACATGTTATATAGCCAGACACATATATCAAAGATTCCACAAAGATCCATCCCAGGAAACTATGTGGATGAATAACCAAAGAAGGATCTTACAATGATGGACTATGTCGTTAATTGCGACACAAAAAATGCACAAAAATGTATTGTATATTTAGACACAAATTTCCGCGAGGATCCATCCCAGAAGTCTGCGTGGATGGAAACCACACAGACTTCTGAGTGCCAAAGAGGGATCCTACAATCTTTGACTCCGCCATTAATTCAACACAAAAAATACACACAAATGTATTGTATATCTAGAAACATATAAAAGATTCCGCGAGGATCCATCCCAGAAGTCTGTGTGGATGGAAAACCCCAGTGGGATCTTACAATTTTAGGCTATGCCGTTATGGGGTCCCCGCATAGAAAGAAGCTTGTAAGCCTGAGATGGAATTGTTGTGCCCTAGCACGTCTGCCCGAACAGAAGCTACTGAATCAGGAGACTAGGGGAGGTGGATCCTAAACACACTTCTAAGTGAATAAGCTGAGGGTTGAACAGGTTAGCAAAAGATTACTAATGGGCCAAAAATTAGAGAGTAGATCAAGATGTGTTAATAAATGCATTGATGTCCCAATCAATGTTTAGACCGTGAGGGGTATAGCTTTTTAGTTGGAAAATCCAGAAGACTTCCTGTTGGGACACCCCTCTAACTGTGTCACCACCTCTCCAGGGTGGAGTGTAGCAGTCTATGACTGTAAAAGTGATACCCTTTGGGTTCCTATCGTGAGCTCTAAGATAGTGTTTTGGCACACTGTGATTGGTCTTGCCCTTGATGATGTTGGTAATGTGTTCGCTGACACGTATGGAGAAGGTCCTTGTGGTCCTTCCTACATATTGTTTTCCACAGGGACATGTCAGCAGATATACCACATTCTTGGTATCACAGGTGCAAAAACATTTGATGGGATAAGAAATTTTTGTTATAGAGGATGTGAACTCTGAAATCTTCCTGTTTTTTGCGTGGTTTAATTTGCAAACCCTACATCTTCGGCAAGGGTAGAACCCCTTCATATCCTGGAAGAAACTTGGCTTCTGAGGGGGTTCCGTTACATTCGGGGCCACCCTATGTCTTAGAGCGGGTGCACCTCTAAATACCACTTGAGCTCAGGAGGGTAGTAGAGGCCCCAAAACTTTGTCACTTTGGAGAACATTCCGGTGCTTCTTGAAAATAGTCTGAATTTGTCTATGCTGTAAAGAGAAAGATGTAAGGAAAGACCATTTAAATTGGTTGTCATCAGAAGAAATGGTCTTGGTCGTTTCTTCCAGGAGCAATGCCCTGTTTGTCAGGAGTGCTCTATTCATTTCCTCATTCACGTTGGTCTCCTCATAGCTTTTTTCAAGAAATCTCTTCCGCAGTATCTCAGCCTGGTGGGTGTAGTCTTCCACATTGGAGCAATTTCTTCTGATCCTGAGGAATTGGCTACGTGGGACTGATCTTAGCCAGGACCCGTGGTGGCAACTGTCCTTCGGGATGTAACCATTCCTATCAGTGGGCTTAAAGTAAGTCCTTTTGCTGATGGCTCCGTCTCTGATCATTATTTCCAAATCAAGAAAGTGTATGCTGGTCCTACTGCACTCATAGGAGAGGGAAATGACCGTGTCATTAGAGTTCAGAACATTGAAGAACTGATCTAGTTCTTGTTCTGTGCCTCTCCACAGGAGGAGGACGTCATCAATATACCTGGCCCACAGAACCTGCTGTGGCTGGTGGAGGGCATAGACGATGTCCTCCTCCCATTTGGCCATAAAGAGGTTGGCCAGGCTGGGGGCAAATTTGGCCCCCATGGCCACTCCTTTGACCTGATGATAGAACTCACCACCACACTAGAAATAATTACGTGTAGCCGCGAACTCCAGAAGCTCAATGATGTAGCTTTTTTGTGTCTCCAGGAGGGTGGCATCCGTGGATAAGAAATATGTAACTGCATCCATACCTCTTTCATGGGGTATACATGTGTAAAGAGACGCCACATCAGCTGTGGCCATCAAAATTTCGGTAGATACTGGTGTCTGGTTCAAGAGGTTGATGACGTCCTTGGTGTCCTTCAAGAACGAGGGGGTTTGTTTGACCAAAGGCTGTAAGAAAAAGTCCACATATTGGCCCACCCGGGAAGTAATGGAGTCAATCCCACTTACTATGGGTCTCCCGGGTGGGTTCTGGAGATTCTTGTGGATTTTAGGCAAATAATATAAAACAGGGATCCGGGGGGCTCTAGGGATCAAAAAGGTTCTCTCTTTCTTGTTCAGAATTTTGTTTGAGAAACCTCTGTCTATCAGGACTTTCAACTCGCGTTTAAAATTAAAAGTAGGATCCTTAGTTAGTCCTTTATATGTTTTGCGATCATTTAGAATGTCCTTCAGCTCATTCTGGTAGTCTTGTTTATCTAAGACGACAATACCACCACCCTTGTCTGCAGGTCGTATTACGAGATCTCTTCTCTCGCACAAGGACTGGAGGCCTTCCTTGAATTTATCGTCTTGCCTGGTCCTCTTAAACTTAAGTTGGTCTAGATCCTTCAGGGCCAAATCTTTGAAGATCTTGATAGCTGGCGCTACCTGGCCTGGGGGATTAAACAGTGAGGGATTTGCCAGGTTGGTGTGCACCCCGTTTCCGGGGTTGCAACCCTGGGGTCTGGTAATTGGATTTGTGATAATATATCTCTGCACGTTAAGTTTCCGGATGTATTTCTGGACATCAATGAAGGTTTGGAATTTATTAATGGGGCGGGGTGGGGCAAATTTCAGTCCTTTATTAAGCACATACTTTTCATTAGGGGTGAGGTCCGCTTTGCTCAGGTTAAATATCCCCGAGCTGGTCAGTTCCTCTTGCGCTTTTTTGGACCTTTTCCTCCCCCCTCTGGTCCCTCTTCTGGTTCGGGGTTTCTTCTCCATTCTCGCTCTCCCCTGTGAAAATCTGATCTCTAGAGTGTGGAGGGTGGTCATGGTTGTAATTAAAGGGGGGGCGGTCATGTCCCCCATAGTAACTCCTATTATATGGATATTCGTCCGCTGAAGGATCTCTTCTTCTGAGGGGAGAATACCGGTTTGATGTTTCCAATGAAGATCTGTAGGTCCTGGGAGGCGAGTGATTCCCATAATGGTATCTAGGGAAGTCCCTATTAGGTGGAGCTGGAGAAGAATAACTGTTGTATCCCCTATCTGAACCATATTGATAATAGGGGGCCCGAGGTTGGCCTCTATTGTTAGAACGTCCCCTCCCTCTGGTGGGGTTACGTCCTCCTCGAGAGGGTGATTTATAACTGAAGTGTCTGACCCTTTTGATAACAGGGTCCGTGTTCTGTCTCACTTCCTCAGCTGGGAGAGGAGTATATACTGTTGATGATGAGTTGGGGTGCAAACCTCGAGAGTCATCCATCTCTAGGTTTACATCCCCTGATGGGGTCTCATTAAGTTTTTTCTGCCACTTGAAGACATTTCTAGTTTTGTAGTCTTCAACGTCTCTAGAAAATTTTTTCTGCTTTTTTAACCCATTGTTCACGTTCCTCTCTCTCTCGAGATGGATCTGCAGGTTGGAAGACAGGGCTCTGTACTCAGTTGAGCCCTTGAGGGGTAATAATTTCTCTTTTATCTCTTTGATTTCAGCATCAATAATAGGGATTCGCTCTTGTTTTTTTCTCACCATGAATTGGAGAAGTTTGATGCCCGCTTCGTTGAAGAAGCTGTACCAGGTGGCCAGATCTTGCTCACCCTGGTTGGGAGAGACCTCCCATCTAAGGCTTCTAGGCACCATTTGTTCACCAATATATTGGTTAAGAAAAGCCACATCCCATTCCAGGTGGAGCTCAGAGGTCATGAGGTTTTTAAGCCTCATAAAGAGTCCTCCCACTTCAGTGTTAGGGTTAGAGGCTACAAATACACCATCTGTGGTGAATTTCCTAGTAGCCCTGTATTTAAAAATATCCATGGTGAATGGAGAGGGGCAAGCTGCGGTACCAGGGTTTGTACAGATTAATGGGAAGGAGAGAAGGGGTAAACCGAGCTAAGCCTATTAAAAAGGTGAGGTAAGCAGCCAAATAGCGACCAAACCAGTCGTGAACAGGATTAATATAAAGAAAATGGCGCTAACCAAATATGTTCTATGTATGGTGATCAACCTGAAAGTGTCAAGTGAAGTTTAACTAAACAGGGATACTCATTCGGAGTGGGTTAAGGTCCTGGGGTCACCCAAGAAATACGGTGAGACTGTGTGGGAATTGGGTGAGGCTTACTCATAGGGACAAATCAATTTGAAGTGAACTGTGA
>BLSH010008038.1:70686-81121 GCA_018402905.1 Glandirana rugosa
GTCTGATTCCCCTGGGAGTTCGTGTAATAAATTTCCTTATAAGGTAAAAATTATATTTCTTTTACCGCGATTGGTTTATACAAGATACATACCACTAGTTGGACTTTCACAGTTCACTTCAAATTGATTTGTCCCTATGAGTAAGCCTCACCCAATTCCCACACAGTCTCACCGTATGTCTTGGGTGACCCCAGGAATATTGAGATTAATGTTTCGACATTCCCTTAACCCACTCCGAATGAGTATCCCTGTTTAGTTAAACTTCACTTGACACTTTCAGGTTGATCACCATACATAGAACATATTTGGTTAGCGCCATTTTCTTTATATTAAAAATGGAATATTCCTTTAAATAATGTGCTTGAGGGTCCCCTTAGTCTGACTGTAAAAGGGCGCACCTCTGTGATGTTTAGAACAGTGCCAGAGCAAAATGACATTTGTACAGGAAAACCTGTCATTTAAAACCACATGTACTGCCGGTTCCCAGCAATATAGATAAAAATCACTGAACAAATTTGCGTAGGGTCCCCCCAGACCATACCAGGCCCTTTGGGTCTGGTATGGATTTTAAGAGGAGCCCTGCTCCAAAATTGTTTTAAAAAATTGACATGGGGTTCCACCTAAAATCCAAACCAGGCCCTTATCCAAACATGCAACCTGGCTGGCCAGGATAGGGAGGGACAGGTGAGCGCCCCCCTTTCCCGAACCGTACCAGGCTACATGCCCTCAACATGGGGAGTATGGGTGCTTTGGGGCAGGGGGGGCTCTGCGCCCCCCATCCCAAAGCACCTTGTCCTCATGTTGATTGGGACAAGAGCCTCTTCCCCACAACCATGGGTTGTGGTTGTGGGGGTCTGCGTGTGGGGGGCGTATATTGGAACCTGGAAGCCCCTTTAATAAGGGGGCCCCCAGATCCTGCCCCCCATGTGAATTAGTATTGGGTACATCGTACCCCTACTAATTGACAAAAAAGTATCAAAAAAGAAAGAAAAAGTCCTTTATTTTAAAAAAAAGTGTCCCCGTTGTAATCCATCGTCAATCACGGAACGCGACGGAACCGAAAAAAACCCAAAAAGACGCAACAGCTCCTCCTCCATGGGAGGGCTTCCGCGACTGAGCTCTCTTTGTTTTGGCAGTTTATTTATAGTCAAGGGCAGGGCCACCTGGTGACGTAATTGAGTGACGTTGGGGGGGTGGGGCCCCTCGGTGATGCCGGAGGGGGGTGCGGTCATCAGCTATGTCACCGGGTGGCCTCGTCCTTGACTATAAATAAACTGCCAAAACACGGCGAGCGCAGGCAGCAGCAGCCCTCCCATGGAGGAGGAGCTGTGCGTGCTGTCATCTCGCCATGCATTACGGGGCACTCCGCAGCGGGCGAAGTTGCCGCGAATGCCCCATAATGTTCACACTTCGACGAACGGGAGAATGCCCATTGTTCAAGTCAAACTTACGTTCGACTCAAACCGTGGGCCCATCCCTAGGCTCTATGCAGGAGGATAACGTCAGTTTGCAGAGAGGACCCTCTGGCTTGTAATCTGACATACACTTCAGAGGAGTGTATTGATAAACTCTTCTGCTTTTTCAAGCCGTGACAAAAGTGTATGTGATGCACCTGTTCTGAAGAAATAGTGCATAGCCATAAAACACTTTATGTATTGTTTTAATCCAACAAATGAAAGGGGTTGTAAAGGCAGAAGGTTTTTTATCTTAATGCATTCTATGCATTAAGATAAAAAAACTTTTGTATGTGGTAGCCCCCCCAGCACCCCCTAATTACTTTCCTGAGCCCCATCTTTCTCCAACAATGTCCACGAATGTCTAAGCTGGCCAGGACACTCCTCCTGATTGGATGAAACACAGCAGCAGCACCATTGGCTACTGCGACTGTCAATCAAAGTCAGGCAGCCAATCAGGGGAGATGGGGCGGGGCTGGGTCGGGGCTCCGTGTCTGAATATATAGACGGAGCTCTGACTCGACTCGGGTGCCCCAATAAAAAGCTGCTGGCTGTGAGGACACTTGATAGGAGGGAGGGGCCAGGAGCAGCAAAGAGGGACCCGAAAAGAGGAGAATCGGGGCTGCTCTGTGCAAACCCAACTGCACAGAGGAGGTAAGTATAACATGTGTGTTATTTTTTTTTAAAAAAAAGAGGATTTACAATCACTTTAACATTTTCTGAGGACACAAACCCATCTCTAACCCATCTCTCCTACATGCTAACCTTATGATACTGTTAGCATCTGCAAAACAAAGCCTTTTGGGATTTTTAGACACTTTCTTTATTTCTGTCAACTAGTCACTAATGTGCTCCAATTAAAATGCTCTCACCACCTTTCCAGGGAGTGTGACCATAATTGATTATAGAACAATAGGTGTGACTGTGCATGAGATGTGCAAGATAGACCACTGCCCTCAAGATAGATCACTGCCCTCACACAGATAACAGCGGTACTGATTTACAGTATGCTGTCAAGGAAGGTGAAATGAGTATAGGGCTGGATCACTAAAAGAAAAAAAGACATTAAAATACTTTTTCTTATGCAGTCTGGTTTAAAAATCTATTAAAAAGAAAGCCACAAATGAGTTTTAAAACCTGTTTTTCAACAGTGTTGTTAACCAATCATGCAAGATTGTAGCTATTTCATTATGTGTTTTCCAAAATGTTCTACTGATATTTAGATTGTAACAAAATATGCAAATTCATACAGTAGAATAATGGTAGTTGATTTTTAAACAAAACACTGTTGATTTATTCTCATTAGAGGCTTGTGCACAGGATTTTTAAATTTAAAAAAAAATTGTCAGTACAAAAAAAATGGGATGCATTGATAATTTTTTTTCACAATTAAAGCTATCATTGAAGATATTAAAAGCATAACAATGTATATATCCAGACATATCCTAAGAGAGGTTCCATACATTTTCAAACATGTAGACAAAGTATATATACAACATATGCAGCACCACAAGGGATTGAGGTAGGTGAATATCAGTTCATTGCTTGAAGTATGGAAATCACAAACATAAACCGGTAATCTTTGTACTGATCAAGCCGTGAGAGAATGAAAATAGGTGGAGGCTTACCAGAAGATGGTAAAATCTGCGCAGTGGTATAATAGCGATCAGCCGGGGTGTATCCCATCCACTGGGGGCCAGAAGGGAGAAACTCCTTTCACAGGTGGCTTTGGATGTTTGCAGGGGAATGGTCCTGGATCCTAATGGTCAGCTACTCCTGATCCGTGAGAGATCTTCTGGTAAGCCTCCACCTATTTTCATTCTCTCACGGCTTGATCAGTACAAAGATTACCGGTTTATGTTTGTGATTTCCATACTTCAAGCAATGAACTGATATTCACCTACCTCAATCCCTTGTGGCGCTGCATATGTTGTATATATATTGTGTTGGACAATTTTAGATCTATTGTTTTATGCGTGCTGCCCCTTTAAATTATTTTAAATTTTAAATTCCTCTCCTCTATGGAACAATAGCTTTTTTATTCGAGTGAGCGCGGGTAGCCACCTGTTTTTTCTTTTTTTATGTAGACAAAGTATACTTATACTAGGTTTAACTTTTACTCCAATTCTAGTCATACGTCAAAAATTATACCTAATAACTAGGACATAAAACGTGTTGGAATACAATTATATATTAGAACACCGATATCAACCTTTTGAGAAAAAAGGGGAAAACCAACCTTCCAATTCCAACTGGTGGTATCATCTTATCTATCAGAATATCCAGTTCATGTATATAATTATTGAGTAAACTATTTTAGCATCCCCATAGTGTAGGTGCGTTTTTCTAGCAGGGTTTTTCTAGGTGAGGTAAAGTTTAGTCAGGCCTGAGTGTAAGAGCAGGCCTGAATGTTTTGATCTCGGACGGAAGGAGTGGCTCTGGGAGGATTGAGTGGACTTGACAGATGAGGTCACCAGAACCTCCCCCTTCTTTGCTAGAAACCTGGAGGTAGGTTTCTGCTCAGAGGCTGAGAGAAAGGTGGAGCCATCTGGATTACTCTAAGGAGCCCTGACCAATCCCCAAGCAGGATGGCAGGGGGTAGGCCTCCTTAAATACTCCTTAAATACTGAGTCAACCCAATCTGGGAGGAGAGTGTCGGGTAGAAGTCTGGAGATGTAGCAGAGGCGCTGTGGAGGCCCCTACCCGGGAGGTCGCCTCAGTCTGGGGAGGGTGACCTTGGGGCCTGGAGGTTTGGGTGCAGCCAGGAGTGTAGCTGATTCCTGGAGTCGCACAAGGGAACAGGAGAACAGCGGAGGTGCTACACAGTGGGAGCCTTTAAAGGAATCCACAAGTTTGGTGAGTGACGGTCCCTGGCAGCTGGAAGAGAAAGTGCTGGAGCAGGCTGGGAGAGGAATAGTGGACAGTCTGTGGAAGCCTTGGGAGCCAGTTCAGAGAAAGGAGATTCATTGAGGAAAAGCAGGTCGGTGGGACCTGGAAGAGGGATGGGCTGGAAGTTGTAGTCCATCAAAGGCCCGGCTAGCACTCAAGCACTTTTGCTACACATTCAGAGACCCGAGATCCCTGGTCTGTAATGGGTGTCCTGGAGGTTCTGCTGTGAGTAGACCTCGCCATGTGCTAGCCGCAGTGAAGAGAAAGGAACAGAGAAGCTTGATAAATTTCCTTTCAAGCTGGAAACTAAGTTCAATGCTGGAGAGTAATAATGGAGTGATAATTTACTAATTTCAGTGCTGGAGAGAGAACTGTAGAAGAAACGGTCAGCAAGTTAAGTGCTGGAGAGTTGTGAGGAGTAACAGTCTGCAGAGGGATAGTCTGCAGTGAAAGTGTGCATATACGGGACTGTATATGGAGTTCTTGTACTATAATTCTTTTGGCATCCCACAGTCATCCCTTATCCCCATCCAAGTTATTTCCCCTAAATAAAACAACAAAAACAAGAGCTGGTGTGGTCAGTGTCTATGGATGTGTGAAATATGGTGTGACTGAAGGCAGCTATAAGATGAACCATTACTACCTGCCACTCTCAAGGGAGCACACACCATTATTTGTGTTTAAACAGAGTAATAAAATAGAATTCAACTATGGTTGAAAATTTGAATTTAGATAGTAAAGATAAAGATTAGAAAATAAAAGAAAGAAATTGAAGATCAGAGAGGGGTTCTCCAGAGGTCAGATAGTTTATTGTGCATCCATTAATGTCTTAAAGTCACCAGAGTATCTAAATGTCACCCAAACCTGCCATAAATTATTAAAATTTTCTCTGGTTTCTATGGCTATAGCTCTTGTTTCTTCCATATTATAAGTGTCATTTATGTTGTGAAGCCATTTTTTAATTGAAGGTGCCTTAGTATTCCTCCAATATTTTGGGATCAATCACTTTGCTGCCATAAGTAAAAATCTAGTCAATTACTTTTTATATCTCTTCATGGATACATTAGAAATGTGCAGTAGACGGCAAGCTGGGATTAGTTGGATACTTGTTTCAGTAATGTGTTTTAGTGTCTCACAAACTATTTTCCAGAAGTTGAATACTAGGGAACACTCCCACCAGATATGGTATAATGTGCCTTTTTCTTTATTGCAATGCCAACAACGGTCTAGAACCGAAGGAAACCACTTATGAATTTTATCAGGAGTATTGTACCAATTTGTTAGGAGCTTATATGACGCTTCTTGGTCGCGTGTGCTGATCGAGCATTTGTGTGTGAATACACAGGCATGAAACCATTGGTCATCATTAAAGGTTGTGTGTAGTGCATATTCCCAAAACATTTTGTTTTTGTTTAATTTCAACTCTTCTTGGTCGGAGGCCTGCAACCAATTGTAAAGAAGTGATGTGGATTTGTCAGTTTTGTGTCCTTTCACACATATCTCCTCAAACATTGATACTGGTCTGGAGAAATCATGGCGCCTATTAGATGCAGCCACAAAGCTAACTATTTGACAGTAGTCCCAGTTAGTGAAGGAGTTCTGTCCCCTGTACTTATTGAGTTCTACAAGTGTTTTCAATTTGCCCTCGTTAAAATGCATTGCCAATAGTGGTTTATCTCCAATTCCCTGCCACTGCATGCATGCTTTTAAGCCTGGCAAAAAGCCTAGTTTAAAACTTAGAGGGGTTAAGGGGCTTTGTGCGGATGTTAATTCTGTATTTTTCATAACTTTCTGTATAGCCTTAAGCGTGGCCCCTACCACTGGATGTTCTTTTGCCCCTTTTAGGACAAAAATCTCAAGAAATCCAAGGTAAGAATGCCACCTGAGAAGGTCCAATAGCATCTTCCAATGTAATCCAGTCTTTGTTGTCAGCATGACAATGCCAGTCCACAACTCGGGTTAGCTGTGCAGCAAGGTAATAATTACCAAAATTTGGAAATCCCATATCTCCCAACTGTTTAGCTCTGGTAAGCAACTGCAGTTTAATGTATGTTTTTTTAGAGCCCACAGAAATCTCCTAACCATGGAATTTAGTGATTGGAAAAAACTTGCAGGTAGGGAAATTGGCAAAGTTTGAAAAATATATATAATGGGTAAGATTCTCATTTTTTACTATGGCTGCCCTCCCAAACCAAGAGAAGCTTTTCAGGGACCATTTTTTAAAATCTTTGTTTATCTGTTGAAGTAAGGGTTTAAAATTATTCTCATATATAAATTCAAATTTTGAGGTAATTTAAATGTGCAATTTCTTTGAGTAATAGAAAGGGTATCATTGGATAGTGATATATTTAATGCATCGGACATATTATAGTTTATTTTAAAATTTGATAGGTATCCAAAATGGCCAAAAATCTTACATAGATTTGGCAATGTAATATGTGGCTGAGTAATGAAAAATAAAAGGTCATTGGCATATGCCACTGTCTTGTAGACCTTTCCTCCCATTGGAAACCCATGTATTGAACATGTCTTGTTTACCGTGCAAATTAGTGGCTCTAGGGTAAGAATAAAAAGTAACAGTGACAAAGGGCATCCTTGATGGGTGCCGTTTCGAATGAGCACTGGTTTAGAAAGTGTACCATTAACCTTTCTATTAGCCATTGGGTTTTGATATAAAGCTGAAATCCATGACATCATGTGTTTCTGTAGTGCAATGTGTTCACACGTGGCCAGGAAAAAATCCCATTGTGACACAGTCGAAGGCCTTTTCCGCATCTGTCGAGAGGATCATGCCTTCAAAACCCTCCGACTTCGCCCTGTGTACGAGATTCAATGCTTTTATGACATCATCCCTGGCCTCCCTTCCAGGAATGAAGCCTGTTCTGGACCAATCAAATGGGCCAACAGTGGCTGCAGTCAAATTGCCAGTATTGTTGTGAAAAGTTTTAAATCTAAGTTGAGTAGCGATCTAAGTTGGCCTGAAATTTGAACATTCCAAGGGGTCTCTATTTGGTTTGGGTAGCACCGTTATGTGTGCCCTCAAAAAATCATCAGGTTTTCCTTTTTATTTTTAAGAGAATTTAGAGCTTTCAGGAGGTGTGAAGTCAGAAGAGTGGGAAAGGTTTTATAACAATGTGCCCTGAAGCCGTACGGCCCAGGGCTTTTCCCTGGCTTGAGGGATTTGATAGCCTGCAATAATTCATCCTCATTTATTGGGGCTTCTAATTGTGTGACTTCACTTTCCTCCAATTCAGGTAGGCCACTATCACATAGGAATTGTTTACTAAGGTGTGAGCGTGTTCCAGACAAATCTTTAGGTCTATGTTTCGGGGGAAAATTGTATGATTCAGTAAAATATTTATGAAATACTTGGGCAATTTTTTCTGTTTCATGTGTTAGTTGGCCATTTTTATTTTTAATGGCTGAGATATTCGAGGAAATTTGAACTTCTTTAAGTGCTTTTGCTAAGAACTTCCCCATCTTATTACCATGTTCGTAGAAGAATCCTTTTTTTAGAAAAAGGATCCTTTACGCTTTTAAATCCAACAAGGAATGTGACTGTTTCCTCAGCTCTAGTAGCTCCATGGCAGTATCCATAGCCAATTCTTGTTTATGTTTAGACTCTAGGTTACTAATCGTATTTATCAGTTCAGGCATCTCCTTTTCAGATTCCCTCTTTTTCTTAGCTCCCATGCTTATCAACTCCCCTCTGACCACACACTTGTGTGCCACAAAATTTTCAATGGATAGATCCCTTCTGAGAAACTTTCTTTGAAATAAGTCTGTATTACTTCTGAAATTTTTTTTTGGCCCTCCAAATCTGTTATCAGGGAGGAGTTCAATCTCCATTAACAGGTCTCGCTAAGTTCAAGCCCTCATACACAAGGGCGTTTTTTAACGCCACGTTTTTGGGTGTTTCTTACAGCTCTCCATGTTATTCAATGGCCCTCTAAAATCGCTGACATTTTTTAGCAGCAGGGGGCAGTGTTAGTGTGCTGTCACTAGAACACGGGACCAACGCATTCCGAGGCTCCAGCGTTATGGCGTTTTTGACACTCAATAACGTGGCTTAATGTTGCATACACGTCGGCGTATAAGCCTCGTCAGGCGTTCTATTCAAAATCAATGGTTCTCTATGGGAGCCCATTGATTTGAATGGAAGTTGCACCAGAAGTCGGATCATGATTATCCGACTTGCAGAGCGACTTGTGTGCTAGGGATCTTGAAGGGGAACCCCCGCAAAAATTTGCGTGGGGTTCCCCCCCAAGAGCATACCAGGCTTTTCGATCTAGCATGGATATTAAGAGGACCCCCACGCCAAAAAAACGCAGCCTGGCAGGCCAGGAAAGTGGGTGGGGACGAGCGAGTGCCCCCCTCCTGGACCATTCCAGGCTGCATGCCCTCAACATGGGGAGTATGGGTGCTTTGGGGCAGGGGGGCTCTGCACCCCCCACCCCAAAGCACCTTGTCCCCATGTTAATGGGGAAAAGAGCCTCTTCCTGACAACCCTGGCCGTTGGTTGTCGGGTCTGCGAGCGGGAGCTTATCAGAATCTGGAAGCCCCCACCCTATGTAAATGAGTATGGGGTACATCGTACCCCTACCCATTTACCTGGAAAAAAGTGTACAAAAAAACACACTACACAGCTATTTAAAATATTTTATTAAATCAGCTCCGGCATCTTCTCTCCTCTCTTCTCCCTCTCCAGCGTTTTCTTTCTTCGGCTCTTTTGCGGGGTCTGAGGGGTCTTCTGCGGAGTGTCTGTCTTCTAAGGCATCTTCTGTCTTCTGCTTTTTTGCCACTCTCTCCTCGGCTAGCTCCTCCCGCTTCTCCTTATTCTACTTCTTCTCTTCTGGAGATGTTGACTCGTTGCTCTCTTCCACTCGATTGCCGGGTCCATGCTGTGTGCTTGCCTTATATTGGCATGGGGCGGGGCCACATGCTGACGTCATCCTGAGCCCCACCCTTATGATGTCACATCCTGGGGCGGACCATCACATCACAGTCCCGCCCCAGGATGTGACGTAATAAGGGCGTGGCTCATAGTGTGGCTCCGCCCCATGCCAATATAAGGCAACCGCGCAGCACGGACTCGGCATTCGAGTGGAAGAGAGCGAGGGGTCAACATCTCCAGAAGAGAAGAAGGAGAACCAGGAGAACAAGGAGAAGTGGGAGAAGCTAGCCGAGGAGACAGCGGCAAAAGAGCAGAAGACAGAAGATGCCTCAGAAGACAGAAACTCAGCAGAAGGCCCTTCAGGAGAACCACCAAAAAGAGCGAAGAAAGAAGACGCCGGAGAGGGAGAAGAGAGGGGAGAAGACGCCGGAGCTGATTTAATAAAATATTTTAAATAGCTGTGTAGTGTGTTTTATTTATACACTTTTTTTCCAGGTAAATGGGTAGGGGTACGATGTACCCCATATTCATTTACATAGGGTGGGGGTCCGGCATCTGGGGGCCCCCTTATTAAAGGGGGCTTCCAGACTCCAATAAGCCTCCACCCGCAGACCCAACAACCAACGGCCAGGGTTGCTGGGAAGAGGCTCTTGTCCTCATCAACATGGGGCAAGGAGCTTTGGGGTGGGGGGCGCAGAGCCCCCCTGCCCAAAAGCATTCATAATCCCCATGTTGAGAGCATGTGGCCTGGTATGGTCCAGGAGGGGGGCACTCGCTCATCCCCACCCCCTTTCCTGGTCAGTCAGGCTGTGTGCTCCCATAAGGGTCTGGTATGGATTTTGGGGGGACCCTATGCCTTTTTTTCTGCGTGGGGGGGGTCCTCTTAAAATCCATGCCAGATCGAAGAGCCTGGTATGCTCTTGGGGGGAACCCCACGCAAATTTTTGAGGGGTTCCCCTTCAAGATCCTTAGCACACAAGTCGCGCCGAAAGTCGGATCATCCATAGGGAACCACTGATTTTGAATAGATCAGAAAAACACCGCAAAAAGCTAACGCGGAAAAACGTTCATTGACGTCAATGCAAAACGCCGAAAATAACGCAAATTTTTCCCTGACGTCAGGCCCACCCGGACTGCAGTCCCTTTTTAAACGCAATAAAAGCCGCAAAACGTAACTGCAGTTACTTGCAAAAAGGCG
>BLSH010008038.1:93972-105690 GCA_018402905.1 Glandirana rugosa
TGAAATCCCACACGAGTGAAAACAACGGTCGCCAAATCTGTAATTACCGACATACTTTCTTTTTCATGTCACCGTGAAGAATATTCTTCGTGGAGTAGGGTTTATTCACTATACCATTCAACCTACCTTTCCCTTCCCCTCCCCTTCTACCCTCTCCACCCTTTGGAGTCCTCCCTTTCCCCAAGTTTAATCCCCCCCTGATATCGCCACGTACTGAATCTGAACATAGGTTTAAAGTGATTTGTTATCTCTACGTATTTTAACTTAATAAATAATCAAATTTCAATTTTAATCGTGAATTAACACGACTGCGTGACAACCGTAAATTCTTGTTGTATGTTTCCTTTTTTGTCCGTTCTTTCAAAAAAATGTTTATCCACGTTTACCCATGTATCTTGTAACGCTTATCAAAAATGTTTAGACACAGCTACAGGTTGTACAAAACGGAGTTATCCGAAGGAGTTTTTCCTTTGTATGTTGTTCTTAAATGCCAACAGTGCGTCAGCACAATTAAGTGCTAATTTTAACTTTAAACTAATAAATAATTCAATTTTATGCATCTCTATTGTTTAGTGAAATTTGGATACAAGTCTAAGTCATGCACCGCTATAGTCCCCCCCTAATTTGAACCCCTTTCCCTCCTGAGGTTTCCCACCTCTCCCATCTTCCCCTCCCCTTCCCTTTCCATCCAACTTACCATATCACTTATTTGGGATGAGGTGCTTCTTATAAGAAGTGCCACTGTACTTTTTCTTTCATACAGCCATTAATGTCTAAACCGCTGGCAACAAAAGTGAGCACACCCTAAAGTGAAAATGTGCAAATTGGGCCCAATTAGCCTTTTTCACTCCCCGGTCTCATGTGACTCGTTAGTGTTACAAGGTCTAAGGTGTGAATGGGGAGCAGGTGTGTTAAATTTGGTGGTATTGCTCTCACTCTCTCATACTGGTCACTGGAAGTTCAACATGACACCTCATGGCAAAGAACTCTCTGAGGATCTGAAAAAAAAGAATTGTTGCTCTACATAAAGATGGCCTAGGCTATAAGAAGATTACCAAGACCCTGAAACTGAGCTGCAGCACAGTGGCCAAGACCATACAGCAGTTTAGCAGGACAGATTCTACTCAGAACAGGCCAAAGAAGTTTAGTGCACATGTTCAGCGTCATATACAGAGGCTATCTTTGGGAAATAGATGTATGAGTGCTGCCAGCATTGCTGCTGAGGTTGAAGGTGTGGGGGGGACAGCCTGTCAGTGCTCAGGCCATATGCTGTACACTGCATCAAATTGGTCTGCATGGCTGTCGTCCCAGAAAGAAGCCTCTTCAAAAGATGATGCACAAGAAAGCCCATAATCAGTTTGCTAAGACAAGCAGACTAAGGACATGGATTGCTGGAACCATGTCCTGTGGTCTGATGAGACCAAGATATACTTATTTGGTTCAGATGGTGTCAAGCGTATGTGGTGGCAACCAGGTGAGGAGTACAAAGACAAGTGTGTCTTGCCTACAGTCGAACATGGTGGTGGGAGTGTCATGGTCTGGGGCTGCATGAGTGCTGCCGGCACTGGGGAGCTACAGTTCATTGAGGGAACCATGAATGCCAACATGACCTGTGACATACTAAAGCAGAGCATGATACCCTCCCTTCGGAGACTGGGCCACAGGGCAGTATTCCAACATGATAACAACCCCAAACACAACTCCAAGACAACCACTGCCTTGCTAAAGAAGCTGAGGGTAAAGGTGATGGACTGGCCAAGCATGTCTCCAGACCTAAACCCTATTGAGCATCTATGGGGCATCCTCAAATGGAAGGTGGAGGAGCGCAAGGTCTCTAACATCCACAAGCTCTGTGATGTCATCATGGAGGAGTGGAAGAGGACTCCAGTGGCAACCTGTGAAGCTCTGGTGAACTCCATGCCCAAGAGGGTTAAGGCAGTGCTGGAAAATAATGGTGGCCGCACGAAATATTGACACTTTGGGCCCAATTTGTACATTTTCACTTAGGGGTGTACTCACTTTTGTTGCCAGCGGTTTAGACATCGGCTGTGTGTTGAGTTATTTTAATTGGACAGCACATTTACACTGTTATACAAGCTGTACACTCACTACTTTACATTGTAGCAAAGTGTCATTTCTACAGTGTTGTCACATGAAAAGATATAATAAAATATTTACAAAATGTGAGGGGTGTACTCACTTTTGTGAGATACTGTAATTAGATGATACATTTTTAGAAAACTAACCCACACAATCAAAAGTGTTACTCAGTGCTAGTTCACACCAACGTGATGTGAGGACCAGCGCAGTTCCAGTGCAGGTTCCCACATCGCATAGAACTCGCAGGCAGTTCACTGCCCTATGCGAACTGCTGCGGGTGTCAATAGAAAGTTAATGACACCCCCAGATCGCGTCGCATATCGCAGTGCAAACTGTGAATTCGGACAGGAATTGGATCACATGAATGTGAACACCCATGCGATCTGATTCTGGTATGGCCAAAAAAAGGGTCCTGTGTCAGTTTGGTCCAAATGCGATGCAAATTCAGCCATACAATCTGTATGGCTGAATTTGCATCATCCAGACATCGCATGTGATCTGCACAGCAGTGCGGTGCAAATCACATGCGATGTCTGACATCGCTACAGTGTGAACCAGCACTTAAACCCTTTTCTATATTTTGTTTTTACTTTTAGGCTTCATGCACACAGAACGTTAAAAAAAGTCCTAAAAAGGGGGCATGGCTTAGCGGCGCTGCTGAATGGACTCTTACAGAAACAGCTCCTGGGCATCTCAGCACCAGCAACCTCCCAGCGACATACAACAGGGGCGAGACTGACACCGACCCGTTCCTTAACCTTGCAGGCAACAATTGGGTACGATGTCTAAAAGAAGGAAGGAGTATAAAACTCAGAAAAAGCTGACGGACTTCTTCTCATCGCCGGGCCTTGCAGAAACCCAAGATGGCGCCGGAGGATCCTCCGGAAACACTGCACGGCTCTCCTCCACACCTGGGAACGTTCCCCATCAGAGATCTGGGTCTGCTACCCCACCTAACACTCAGGGTGAGTCCTCCCCTCCTGTTTCACCCTCCACTGCCAGTGCTGCAAAATCTAGACTTAGAACGACAGAGCCCGAGTCTGCACTGCCCTGTACACTCCCTCCCCCTCCCTCACAGCAGCTGTCTGCACTAGATGCGTTTCCTGCATCAATTCAGCCTCTATCCCAGCACTCCACGAAAAACATGCTCCTGTCCCTAAGGCAGACACTATATAATGACCTTTCCTCAGCTATCTCATCACTATCAGTCACTGTGCAGCACCAGGACCACCGCATCCATAACATAGAAACCAAAATGGGGGAACTATACAACGCGCATAACGAGACTGTAGGTGCACTCACTGAACATGAGGAGGAAGTACAACTAATCCAATAAAACTGGCAAACTTGGAGGACCGTTCCTGAAGGAACAACATCAAAATTCAGGAATATTCTGGAAGTGGTCCAACAACCTGAGCTGAAAAAATTCCTGCAATCACTTATGTGCACCCTTGTACCAGACCTCTCTGAGAGGGACCTGGAAATTTACAGGGCACATAGGCTACCTAAGCCTCCCCATCTACCGCCATCCACCCCTAGGGATGTACTAGCACGCATCCACTTTTTTCTGTCAAAGACCGCGTCATGTACATGCCAAAACACAGCAAAAGATTACTGGACCTCTTCAATTCTGTTAACCTATACGCCAATCTCTCCAAGGCGACTATGGTAAACCATTGTCAACTCACAATCATCACCAAAGCGCTGGCCAATCATAACATTCCATATAAATGGAGTTTTCCCACTAAGCTCTTAATCACTCTCCAGAGCAAGAACTACATTGCACGCACATTAATGGAGGACCTCAAATTATTACGAGCCTGGCACATCCTACCTGAAGAGTACCCAGAAAGGGGTGACCAGTCCATCCTCCAAATGGACACTAGTGAAATACAGCAAATCAAATGAAAACTCAAATGTTTGTCTACAGACCAACAATTGCTGTTAGCCACAGCTCCATTTAGCTGTGCCTGTTTGCCCGAACTGTTCTTTACAGACATACCTGTTTTTTTTGGTAAGTCTGCTACCCCTCTCATACTGTTTTGTGCAGTTGTTACTGCCCATTGAGCCCAAGAAACTTTCTTCTACTTTTGGGCTCGCCCTTTTTACATCCCCCAACCCCCCCGGTACCAGGATCAGAATTGCCATCTTCTCTCTGTATATTTACCATACACTGCAAACCCTCTGCTCCACATTTCTACCCCAACATGTCCTTTAACATTGTCTCTATAAATGTTAGAGGCCTGAATGCTCCTCAGAAAAGATCTACCCTGCTTAAAGAAGCCAACAGACTTGAGGCAGACATTCGTATGGTCCAAGAGACACATTTTGCAATATCCAAAATGCCCCAATTCAACTTGAAAAACTTCCAGCAAATTCTCCTAGCGTTAAACACAAAAAAGAAAAATGGAGTGTTGATAGCGTTTCGGGACACACTTCACATCACCCTGCACCAGACAACTGCTGACCCCTTTGGAAGATACTTGATAGTTTCCTTCAATATTAACAACACACCATATACCTTAATAAACGCATACGGAGCGAATAAGTAACAAAATAAGTTTTTTCAATAGGCTACACCAGAAGTTAACCCAGATAAGTCAAGGCCCCTTAACCATTGGGGGGGGGGGGGGATTTAACGTAGTTGGAGACCCCAACATAGACACTAAATCGAAAACCCGCTACCGCCGACCAGCTCTCAACCCCATTCTCCACAAGATAGAACTATTTGACGTCTGGAGATGCCACCATGGCTCAAAAAGGGACTTTTCCTACTATTCAGCATCCCAATTGTCTTACTCCTGCATTGACTTTTTCCTAGTGGACAAACAAACACTCCAGGAAGTCACAGACTCCAAAATTGGATCTATAACGTAGGCCGACATTGCCCCTGTTTCCATCACGGTGGGCCCACAAGCAAATTGACACAAACTTGGAAACTCAACCCCTCTCTTCTGGCTCTCTCGGATAACAGTAAAGCCATCACTGAAGAACACCATACATTTTTCAAACTCAACGACCAAACAGACACCAACCGCTTTGTTCTATGGTCAACCTACAAAGTGTATATGAGAGGTGTCCTTATCAAACTAAACAACAAACTTAGGAAAAGGAGGATGCAGCAGATTGATGAGGTCTTAGCCAAAACTGACCACCTAGAAAAAGAAAACAAACTAACCCCCTCTCATAAAAGGGCCACTGAACTCCTTCACTGGAGACAAAAACTAAGAGCACTTTTCAAATTTGAAAACAATCTCAGAATTAGTAAGGCCAACTATTATGCTTTGGGAAATAAAGGCAATTCCCTACTGGCCCGTCAAATCAAGCAACAAAGAACCAAAACAAAAATAGCTTCCCTCCACCACCCATCACTAAAAAACTCCTGACTAATTCACAGAATATAGCAGACGCTTTTAGCGACTACTACTCATCACTCTATAACGGAGGACCCGGGCACCCCTCAACCGACAGCAACACTTATACAAGAATTCCTTGCCTTGGTCCACCTACCGACCATCACGCATCACCAATGGGAACAATTGTCCTTACCTTTCACACCTGAAGAAGTACTTAAGGCAATTAACTCTCTACCCCGCAATAAATCCCCAGGAGAGGACGGATATAGCAATGAGTACTTCAAACAGTTTGCGTATATTTTGTCACCTCAACTTGCTAGCCTCTTCAATGCTGCTGCCTCCACAGGCTCCTATCCTCTAGAAATGCTGCAATCCACCATTGTGACTATACCAAAACCTGACAAAGACCCCTCCTCCACAATCAACTACAGACCCATATCCCTTCTCAATACTGACTTAAACTGTTTGCCAAAGTTATAGCATCAAGACTCATGCCCCTGCTCCTGGACTTAATTCACCCTGATCAAGCTGGTTTTGTACCAGACAGACAAGCCTCAGATGCGACAAGGAGAGTTATAAATTTAATACACCAAGCCGGCCAGCTCAGAATGCCTTCTCTGCTCCTATGCCTGGATGCAGAAAAGGCATTCGACAGAGTACACTGGGGATTTCTTAAAGCAGTGCTGAATAAATTTGGCATTCAGGGGTGGTTTCAGGAAGCGATACTCTCTCTTTACTCCAATCCCTCAGCCAAAGTTCTGACAGACGGATTGCTCTCCAAGCCATTCAGGATTACTAATGGTACCCGCCAAGGTTGCCCCCCTCTCTCCTATTATGTTTGCCCTCATAATGGAACCTCTAGCCACTAAAATCAGACAAGACCATCGGGATCCCTTGCAACGGGTCTGATCACAAGATCAGCCTTTTTTGCTGATTATATTATCCTTATGGTCTCTAACCCAGACCAATCCCTCTCAGCAATACAAGAAATTCTCCATCACTTTAGCAAAGTTTCATACTACAAACTAAACCCCAACAAATCTGTAGTTCTTCCACTGAACTTTTCCAAAAATCAAACCTCAAGGCTAAAAACTGAACTCCCTTATGCCTGGGCAGACCAAGCCATCTCATATCTGGGAATTAAACTACCCCCCACACCGACAAAGCTGTTTGATCTTAATTTCAAGGAATTCTTAAAACAACTCCCTCAACTACTAAGCCAACTACGAGTCCAGAGGCTATGCACATTGGGCTAATCCTGCCCAAACTTATCTACTTATTTCACACAATTATAATTCAAATCCCTTACTTCTTTTTCTCCTCAATCCAAAAGCAAATCTCAACAGACATTTGGGATAATAAACCCCCCAGATGTTCCCAAACTATACTAACCAGACACCGCTTCCATGGCGGAGTAGGACTACCCTGTATCCAAACATACTACCAAGCAGCCATCCTAGACGAACTATGTTTTTAGTGGCACCCCTCCCACAACAAAATCTGGTCATTATTGGAAACCCCCCACATCCCTCCTATCAAACTGCCAAACTTTCTATTACTCTCAACAGCCAGCTCCAACCTTCCAGCAACACAAACCTTTCCAGTAATATCCGCTTCACTTAAAACATGGCAACAGACCACACTTACGAATCCACAACCTCTTCACCACTATCCCATTCCTATCTCAGCTTTAGAACAACTAATCCCTAACCTCAAAACCAGACATTGGACATCATATGGGATCAATACACTAATAGACCTCAAACCTCAAAAGACACAGAAATCATTTGAAGACCTGCAACATACATTTAACCTCCCAGCCTCAGAAGCATTCAACTACACTAGAATAAAACATTACCTGACAACTTCTAACTAGAGTTGAGCGGACACCTGGATGTTCAGGTTCGTCGGGTTCGGCTGAACTTCGCAAAAAAGTTCGAGTTCGGCACCGAACTAGACCCGAACTAGACCCGAACTTAACCCCGGACCCCAAATTGAAAAGTCAATGGTGACCCAAACTTTTGGGCACAAAAATGGCTCTAAAAAAGTAATGGAAAGGGCTAGAGGGCTGCAAAGGGAAGCAAAATGGGGGTAAGAGTAGGAGAAGTGCCCTGCAAACAAATGTGGATAGGGAAATAACTTAAAATCAAATGAAAAAAAAATGGAGGAGGAGGTGGCTGTGGAGTAGGAGGTTGAGGAGGCCGTGACCGTGACGGTGTAGGTGATGGAAGTGGCGGTGGAGGAGGAGGTAGCCAACACTGTTTTTTGTTTGTTTGTTTTTTTTCTAATTGGGCTAGCCCACAAAATATTGAGACATATTAAAAAAAAAAAAAGTATACCAATGGCTGTGTGAGGCCGGTCTAAATGGCTATTCTGCACAAGGTACAGACAAGTCTTGTGGGATCCATGCCTGGTTCATTTTAGTAAACGTTAGCTTGTCCACATTGGCTGTGGACAGGTCGGCTGCGCTTGTCTGTGATAACGCCCCCTTCCGTGCTAAACACACGTTCAGACAATACACTGGCTGCAGGGCAGGCCAGCACCTCCAAGGCATAAAGGGCAAGCTCAGGCCATGTGCACAATTTGGAGACCCAGAAGTTGAATGGGGCAGACCCATCAGTCAGTACGTGTAGGCGTGTGCACACATACTGCTCCACCATGTTGCTGAAATGCTGCCTCCTGCTAAGACGTTGCCTATCAGCTGGTGGTGCTGTTTGTTGTGGCGTGCTGCTGACAAAGCTTTTCCACATTTTGGCCATGCTAACCCTGCCTTCTGAGGTGCTGGCGGTGCCACAGCTACGTTGGCAACCTCTTCCTCCTCCTCCTCTGCCTTCGTTTTGTGCTTCCACTGAGCCCCCGATGTCATTTGGGAATGCCCTCAGCAGCGCGTCTACCAGCGTGGGCTCGTAGTCGCGCATCTTCTGATCACGCTCCAGTGAGGGAATTAAGGACAGCATGTTGTCCTTGTAAAGGGGATCCAGCAGGGTGGCCACCCAGTAATCAGCACAAGTTAATATATGGGCAACTCGGCTGTCGTTGAGCATGCACTGCAGCATGTAGTCACTTATGTGTGCCAGGCTGCCCAGAGGCAAAGACAAGCTGTCCTCTGTGGGAGGTGTATCATCTGTGTCCTCCGTATCCCCCCAGCCATGCTCCAGTGATACCCACGAGCTGTGTTGGGTGCGACCCTGCTGTGAACACGGTTCCTCCTCCTCATCATCCTCATCCTCCAGAACTGTGGCCTGGCTTGAAATTTTTTTACCTGGCCTATGTTGGTGCAGGAACCCACCCTCCGAGCAACTTGTGAATGACTGGCCTGATAACAGTGGAAATTACCCCTCTTCCTCCTCCTCCTGTGCCATATCCTCTTCTATTATTGCCCTACGTGTTTTTTCAAGGAGACATAGAAGTGGGATAGTAACGCTGAGAACAGCGTCATCGGCACTGGCCATGTTGGTGGAGTACTCGAAACACTGCAATATGGTACACAGGTCTTGCATGGAGGCCCACTCATTGGTGGTGAAGTGGTGCTGTTCCGCAGAGCGACTGACCCGTGCGTGCTGCAGCTGAAACTCCACTATTGCCTGCTGCTGCTCACACAGTTTCTCCAGCATGTGCAAGGTGGAGTTCCACCTTGTGGGCACGTCGCATAGGAGACGGTGAGGTCGAAGGCCAAAGTTCCGCTGCAGCGCAGACAGGGTGAGAACGCCGAAAGCACGCACAGACGGCCGGCACTTTCTGCAGCAGCTCTGACATATTCGGGTAGTTTTTTAGAAATTTATGCACCACCAAATTCAGCACATGCGCCAGGCAAGGGATGTGCATCAAACCGGCTAGACCCAGAGCTCCTATGAGATTTTGCCCATTATCGCACACCACCAGGCCGGGCTTGAGGCTCAGTGGCAACAACCACTCATCGGTCTGTTGTTCAATGCCCATTCATAGCTGCTGCGCAGTGTGGGGTTTATCCCCCAAACATATCAGTTTTAAAACAGCCTGCAGTTGTTTCCCCCTGGATGTGCTGAAGTTGGTGGTGAAGGTGTTATGCTGACCGGATGAGGAGGTGGTAGAGGAGGAGGAAGCGGATTAGGAGGAGGCAACAGGAGGCAAAGAGAAATGCCCTGCAATATTCGGTGGCGGAAGGACATGCGCCAAAGGACTAGCCGCCGCAGGCCCACTCTCCACTACATTTGCCCAGTGTGCAGTTAGCGAGATATAGCGTCCCTGCCCGTGCTTACTGGTCCACGTATCAGTGGTTATGTGGACCTTGCCACAGATGGCGTTGTGCAGTGCACACTTGATCTTGTTTGTGCAGGGAAGGGATGGCTCGCCTGGAAAAGTAGTGGCAGCTGGGAATCACGTACTATGGGACAGACAACGCCATCAGGTTTTTAAAACTGTCTGTGTCCACCAGATGGAATGACAGCATTTTAAAGGCCAGGAATTTTGAAATGCTGGCATTCAGGGCCAGGGATCGTGGGTGGGTAGGGGGGTACTTCCTCTTTCTCTCCAGTGTTTGGGAGATGGAGAGCTGTAAGCTTCCATGGGACCGCGTGGAAATGCTTGGGGACGGTGGTGGACATGGTGGCATTGCTGTCACATCGTCTGTTTGCTGGGTGGCAGGTGACACTGGCACTGTAGAGGTGGAGGAAGAGACCGAGGCAGCAGCAGAAGAGGAAGCAGGAGGAGACCTTTCTTGGATTTTAAGGTGCTTATTCCACTGAAGCTCATTCTTTGCATGTAGATGCCTGGTCATGCAGGTTGTGCTCAGGTTTAGAACATTTATGCCTCGCTTCAGGTTCTCATTGCACAGCGTGCAAACCACTCGTGTCTTGTCGTCAGCACATTGTCTGAAGAACTGCCATGCTGGGGAACGGTAGTAGCAGGCATACTGTCTAGGTGACAGTCGATCCGCTTTTGCAACCTGCTTCCTCTTTTGCTGTGCTGGTGCCTTTGTGTGACCACCACCTCTTCCTCCAAACTGCACACGTCACTCGCATGACCTTCATTCCATGTGAGGTCTAGGACCTCATCATCCTCCACATTATCTTCCACCCACCCTTCACCACTGCCCTCCTTGTCAGTCTGCACACTGTAGAAAGTCACAGCAGTTGGTACCTGTGTTTCGTCATCAACAGAGACGTGCTGCGGTGGTGTTTCCATGACCTTATCCTGAAACAGAAGTGGCTGGGCATCGGTGCACTCCACTTCTGGGGCAGGGCTATGTGGATGGCCCACGGAATGAACACCAGCAGAGTCATCAAAAAGCATAAGAGACTGCTGCATGACTTGGGGCTCAGACTGCTTGGCTGATTTACAAGGGGCTGAGGTGAAAGACAGATGGCCATGTGGTTCAGGTGCCAACTCTGAGCTTTCATCAAGGGACCGGGTGGGAGACAATGTGAAGGAATTGGAGCTACCCAATCTACTATCGCCTGTACTTGTTCTGGCCTCACCATTCGTTGAGCGGCATTCGGGCCTACCATATAACGTTGAAGGTTCTGTCGGCTACCTGAGGAAAGTGTTTCACTTGTGCGTGTAGCTGGCACAGATCGACCACATCCTCTCCTTGCAACAGGAACATCACCAACACCAGCGCCACCACGACCACGACCACATCCCTTATTTGACGCTCTCCTCATTCTGGACGCAAATGTACTATGTAGCATTATTTATTAATGCTAAAAAAAAAGAATAATAAATTATTATTCTTTTTTTTTAAAACAGCAACGCAGATGCACTTTTTATTTTTGTGCAAGAAATGCACCGCTCACACATAATGATAATATGTCCCAGCAGGAACCTCTCCCTATTCCACTATGAGGTGATTTTAGAAAGATAATATGTCCCTCACAGCACAGACAGGAACCTCTCCCTACTCCACTATGAGATGATTTTAGAACGATTATATGTCCCTCACAGCACTGACAGGAACCTCTCCCTTCTCCACTATGATATGATTTTAGAACAATAATATGTCCCTCACAGTACCGACAGGAACCTCTCCCTACTCCACTATGAGATGATTTTAGAACAATAATATGTCCCTAACAGCACTGACAGGAACCTCTCCATACTCCACTATGAGATGATTTTAGAACAATAATATGTCCCTCACAGGACCGACAGGAACCTCTCCCTACTCCACTATGAGAGGAATTTAGAACGATAATATGTCCCTCACAGCACCGACAGGAACCTCTCCCTACTCCACTATGAAATGATTTTAGAACGATAATCTGTCCCTCACAGCACCGACAGG
>BLSH010008067.1:11245-21551 GCA_018402905.1 Glandirana rugosa
TTAGTTTTTGAACTGGACCTGTCTCGGGTGTCTCGGGACCCGGTGGGAGCAGTCCTGCCAGATGGGTCCATATAGCAGCAATTTGGAGTAGTGAAACCCCAGTTTCTTCTTTAATACTCCTTTAGGGCGTCACGACTTCGATAGCTATAGGTACCAGTGGGACACGTCTATAAACGCCTGTAGAGGGGTTGGTGATAAGTCTCCTCTGCCCGGGAGTTTGGAGAGAATTGCCAGGAGTGAGTTTTCTTGCACTTTATGACCACCCGGAAGGGGAAAGCGGATAGGAAAGTTATATTCTTATTTTGGAAAGTGAAATGGTTGGAGAACCTCCCTCTCTCTGAGAATGATGTCGACCCCGCAAGGGGCTCCCCGGTGGCGGTCTTTTTGAGGACCCTTGTCGGGAGCCCGAGGGCGGAGGGGGCAATTCTTGGGAGATAAGCCCCAGCTGTAGTAAGAGTCTCTCTCCCTCCAAGAGGTTGGTAAAGTGAAAGGTTTTATTCTTATATTGAAAGGATAGGCGAAAGGGGAAGGCCCACCAGTATTTCACGTTCTTTTGAGTGAGGACCGTTAAGAGAGGTTTGAGGGCCCGTCTCCTCTGAATAGTGGTTGGGGAGATGTCCGCAAATATCTGCACAGGGTGACCATGGATATCGATAGCTTCAGCACTGCGGGATTTCCTCATAATTTCTTCTTTGACCCCAAAGTGATGAGGTTTAACGACGATATACCTGGGTAGACCGTCCTGACGAGGGTGGCCCAGGGCTCTGTGGGCTCTGTCCAGGTCAAGTTTTTGATTCGGAATGTCAGGTATTAGACTCTTGATGAGTGTGGTCACTGCTCCATGCACATCTGTGACCGACTCTGGGAGGCCTCTAATGCGGAAGTTTTCCCTGCGGCTCCTATTTTCGAGGTCGTCCAGTTTCGCTAGGGCAGAGTCCAGTTGGTCCTGCAGAGTTTGGATACAGGTCGTGTTTTGGTTAGCACGGGCTATTGTTTTATCAACCGCTTGCTCTATGATGTCCATTCTTGTCCCCAAGCTCTGCAGATCTGCTTTGATGGAGGAGGTAATCTGGGCTGCAGTTTGAGCTAGGCCAGATGCCAGCATCTCCGAAAATTTATGAAGCAATAAGTTAAGTCCTGGTTGGCCTTGTTGTGCTATAGGAGTGAATTGAGGAGTCATGAGGAGGCCATTAGGGGTACTGAGGGTGGGGGATTGTCCCAGAGGAGGATTCCCCATGGTAGAGTTCAGCATATCTTCCATTGTCCTCCCTAATAAAGATTCAGTGGAGGCTGGGGAAGGTAGTTGGTGTGTTATGGAGTCCATGGGGGGGCTCTGTGCATCATGAGCGAATGATTGCGGGGAAGGTGGGTCAGCAATAGAGTCCTCAGAAGCTGCTGTGATGTTAGTCGCCATTTTGCAAGGTTTTAGATGTTGGTCCCCGAAAAGGAGTTGACGATGTGCCCCCTTCTTATTATGTGATCCGGGCATCAATTAGGTGAAGATATGCCTGTTGGAGATCCCTTACAGTGTTGTTAATGCAGCCCTCAGTTAGAAGTCTTGGGTCTCAGTTGTCTAGGTGCAGGGAGCACTATCAGGGGGGTAAATTAGCCTTGGCCCAAGGTCTTATAAGATGCGTAACTGTCAGGATGGAGTCCAAGGTGAAATGTGTCTCCCCTTAAAGGAAATGCAGCTTCTCCTGTCATGCGGAATAGGCCCAAGCCCCCAAGCCGCGGACTCAATTAGCCAGCCGTCGCCGCTCTCCAGCTCTCGGGGCTCTATGTGTGCCTGTTTAGCTGGGGGGGCATCCAAAGCAGGAGCTCTGATGGGGTATATGTGGGATGAACTCGTCTCCCCCCTTGGATCGCCTTACCGAACCGCAGTCGGGGAGTCCAGTCACTCCGGCCGGCGTGAGAGGACTACGTAGGCCGCAGCCGCGGCCTCGATTTTCAGGGATCCGACTGGAGAGTGTTCCCGGCAGAGGCCCGCTCTAGTTGTGTGATTCCCGGCAGTTCCCCCGACTATAGGTTTTTACGTCTCTTGCTCCTCAGTGAAGGACTCGACCGGCCGAAGAGAGACGGAGCTCCGGATTCAAGCTGCCATACCGGACGCTCCGCGCATGCGCACTCCTATGTGCAATTTTAAATTGAGTCTGTCTCCACTTCTCGGAGATTGTTAGAGTGAGGATTTTTTGATAGCCTGCTAGTATTTTGGCCGGAGCGCCCTGATCTTCAAGAATCGAGGCCCAGGGTTGGAAAGGTAGCAAGGAGTATTTGGTGGTTTGATGTTGGAGCAGGCGGGAGTAGATTTTTGAAATAGAATACTGTCCCTCGGTAGCAAGAGAGTCAATGAAAGAGAGCTGGAAGGGTCGTGAAACGGGACTAATGTTAGTGTTGATGTAGTGCTTTAATTGAAGGTATGAGAATGTGTGAGAGTCGGGGAGGGAGAAGGAGTTTGCGAGTTCAGTAAATGTTTTGACTAGGGTCCCCTCAGTGTTACAAGCTTGAGCAATACTTTTGAGTCCTTTTGTAGACCAAGTGGAGAAATGTTTGTTAGTGATGGAGGGGAGGAATAGAGGGTTACCAAGGATTGGAAGAAAACGAGATACCCCAAATGGTAGATTTAGAATTTTTCTCACCTCTCTCCACGCAATGACTGTGTCCCTAATAATGGAATTGGTCCGTAGATGGAAAGGTAGCGTTGAGAGCTTGGCATGGGCCACAGCTTGGAGTGAGTAAGGGTAGACTAATGCCTCTTCCAGGTCATGGTTTGAGTACTTGGAGTTGTGGGTGAACCAGTCGAGCACTTGTCTCAATAGGCATGAGAGATTATAGAGTCTAATGTTGGGCAAGCCCACCCCTCCCTTGCCCTTCGGCAGAAAGAGCTTCCGCAGAGCCACTCGTGGTCTTTTGCCCTGCCAAATAAATGATAGCAGGGCAGAGTGTATTCTATGTATGTCCTTATGTTTAAGGAGCAGTGGAAGGGTTTGTAGGGGATAAAGGAGTCTCGCAAAGGAGACCATTTTAAAGAGGTGGCATCTGCCAAAGAGGGAGAGAGGGAGGGCCGCCCAATTTTCCAATTCCTGTGCTATTCTAGATATCAAGGGTGGGTAGTTTAACGTGTATAGCGAAGAGACCAAGGTAAGTAATGTGTTTTTTGGCGACCAAAAAGGGTGAAGATGTAGTCCAGGCCCCGGAGGCTCGTGGGCTCAAGGGTAGTATCTCACTCTTGTCAAAGTTTATTCTTAAACCTGAACATGTTCTGAAGGTGCTGAACAGCTTCTGAGTATATGAGATGTCCAGGGAGGGGTTGGAGGAGAACAAGAGAATATCGTCGGCAAACAGAGCCGACCTAAGAGTGAGGTTCCCAACCTTGATCCCACTGACTCCCTCCAAAGAATTTAAAAGTCTGGATAGGGGCTCTAGAGCGAGATTGAAGAGGAGAGGAGAAAGAGGGCATCCCTGCCGAGTGCCTTTGGATAAGGGGATTTCTGGAGATATAAAATTGGGGATAACTAGACGTGCTGATGGAGATGAGTACATTTTGCGGACATAGTTTAGTATAGGGCCTGTGATTCCCAAGGATTCCATAACCATGAAGAGCCAAGCGAAGCTAATGTTATCGAAGGCCTTTTCGGCATCTAGCGATATAATGGCCAGGTCCTGGCCAGGGTTTGCTTTACCATGTTCTAGGGCAAGGAGTACCTTACGTATATTAAGGGTAGCCGAACGTCCCTGGACTAAGCCTGATTGGGCTGGGTTGAGAAGGGAGGGGAGAATATGAGCAAGGCGGTCTGCGATAATCTTAGAGAGAATTTTGATGTCCACATTAATTAAGGAGATGGGTCTGTAAGAAGAAGGCAACAAGGGATCTTTTCCTTTTTTCTCTATGAGTTTAATGTGAGCTTGAGATCCCGTAGGGGGAAAAGGGCCGTCTGCCCATACCGAGCTGTAGACCAGTTTCAAAGAGTCAGGGATATAGTCGACCGTCAGTTTATAAAATTCGGCCGAGAGCCCGTCAGGGCCTGGGGCTTTTCCCTGCCCTAATTTTTTAATGGTGTTGCGGATGGTTTCGATCGTTATGGGGGCATTGAGAGAGGCGAGTTGTTTGTCAGGGAGTAGTGAGAGATTGGCCTTGTCCAGGAAGGCTGATGCTTTTTCCATGTCATTAGGATCTTCAGTGTATAGGGCTGTGTAGTAGCTAGTAAGAAGGGCACTAATGTCTGCGGGGGTGTTGGTGATAGCACCGTTGGGGTCTTTTAAAGAGCCTATATAGGTCGGGGTGTGTCGTCCTGAGCAGAGCTTTGCTAGAAGCTTTCCTGCCTTGTTGCCATTTCGATGGAAGAAAAGGGCAGAATGAGCTTGATGTATCGATTCCTGGTGTCCTGACCAGAGATCAAAGTTTTGTTTGGCCTTCTGCCAGGCTGAAATTGTGGTGGGGTTGTGGGTGTGAGCTAAATCACTATGGGCTGAACGGAGGGCCTCGCTTGCTTTGCGGTAATTTAGGGAGGTTTTCTTTTTAAATTGCGCTGCGTAAGAGATTATGCGACCCCTTAGGAAAGCCTTCCCGGCCTCCCAGAATAGGTTGGGGGAGGATAAATGTGTACTATTTGTTTCACAATATTCTGCCCATGCTGACTGCAGAGTGATTTTTAGGTCATCGTTTTTGGCCAAAAAAGAAGGGAAACGCTAAACGTGATTGGGGCATTGTAACTAGTGTGGCGGTGATCAGAGGCACTGTATCTGGTGTAGTCGTGATTAGGGACACTGTACCTGTTGTGGCAGTAATCAGGGGCACTGTAACTGGTGTGACAGTTATTAGGGACAGTGTGACTGGCGTGGCAGTGATCAGGGGCACTGTAACTGGTGTGGCAATGATCAGGGACACTTTAAGGTGTGACAGTGATCAGGGGCACTGTAACTAGTGTGGTGGTGATCAGGGGCGCTGTATTTGGTGTAATGTTGATTAGGGACATTGTAACTGGTGTGGCAGTAATCAGGGACACTGTAACTGATGTGGCAGTGATCAGGGACAATGTAACTGGTGTGGCGGTGATTAGGGACAATATGACTGGTGTGGCAGTGATCAGGGGCACTGTAACTGGTGTGGCAAAGATCAGGGACACTGTAACTGCTGTGGTGGTGATCAGGGACACTGTAACTATTGTAGTGGTGATTAGGAACAATATAACTGGCATGGCAGTGATCAGGGACGCTGTAACTGGTGTGGCAGTGATCAGGGACTCTGTAATAACTGCTGTGACGGTGATTAGGGACACTGTAACTGCTGTCTCTATCATTTTTTTTTTTTACAATTTTATTTTGTTACCAGAGTAGTGCAGAGCAGTTATAAAATGCCCTGTGCCTCTTTGACTTGCTGTAGATGTTCCAAAACTATAGGTAAGACTGTTACTATCTAATCCAGATAAGCCTGAAGCAAAAAAAAAAAAAAAAATAAGCATAGGGCTGGCATGACTTGGTAGAAGGGCAATAGGACACGAAGGGTTAATGTAGTATTGCAAGTTTCAATCATGCCAATGGGGGTGGAACAGGAGGGGTTTGCTGGCCCAGGTAGGGAGGGGTCAAAGTGTGGTGGGTCACTCAGAGTTCATGGAAGAAGAAGAAGCAGCTTCAGCAGCTGGTCTCCTGTGAGTACCTACCATGGGGGACAATGAGGCCTTTTTATGCTAACTTAGAGCAGCTGCTGCCTCCAAGGGCACATCCTGGCTGCAGTGGCAGATCTCTGCTATCTCCCAGGGAAGGAGTACAGCTCAGGAGGAGCTGATGGGGTGACGACGCTCGGAGGTCTCAGCCTCCAGAGCGCTCCCCCCCTTCCTCATCCCGAGCTCAGCGCCGCAATGGGAGTCCCCCAGAGGGGGAACATCCAGGCTCACTGGTGCGGCTTTACACCCCGCCTGCTGGTGCCAGTTCTGGGAGGAATCTTCAGGCCGGAACTGAGGCATGGATTTCCCCCCAGTCCCACCTGCATGACGCAGAAGACAGGAGCGTGCGGCCGCCTCACCTATCACGGTACCTGTCGGGGGGAGGAGCCATGCATGCCCCCCCAGGCAGCTACGAGAGCAATGGGTAGGAAGAGGACTCGGCGCTCTGACGGTGCAGCTGAGACTGTAATGCAGCACGCCCGGGAGGCGAGGATGGGGGCTTCTGTATCCAGGGCTGGTGCTTCCCCTCCTGATGTTCCCTCTGCAGCAAGTCAGCTTGATGCAGCTTTTGTCCGGTCCGAGGGTGAGCTGTCCAGTTCAAAAGATGGCGAAGTGTCTGATCGCTCTGCGGCAGTGGATGCAGGAAGTGCGGCTGTGTGATAATTTCCTGGGCAGCCTGCTGAGTGCAATACATACCCTCTTTCTTCCTTCCAGGATATATTAGGCGGTCTTTTGGGCAGGGGGGTTGGAGGCTCTGGGGGCCAGGGTTTACCCCCCTCCTTCAGTGTTGTCCCCTCCCCCAGCACCTCACACAGTGGAACTAGCATCTGCGGCATCAGGTGGTGGGACAAATCTGCATGACCTTTTGGTGGGCTTGTAATTGTTGGTACAATGGTTTGACGGGGGTACAGTTACCGCTTCCCCAGTTTTCGGCTGGGTTCCCGGACAGACGATTTCAGGGGTCTTGGGGGAATGATCTGCCCCACCCTCGGGTCTGGGTGGGTTAATGCTGCGGGTTCGGTGGAGGTGCCTGGGGCCCTGAGGTGTTGGGTTCCTCTGACAAGACCACTACGGCTGTTAGGAAAATGGCTGTTTCTATCTGTTTGGGCTCTCTGTGTGCATTTGCGCACGCCTGTGCGCATTCGTGCATGCGCCCGTGCGCGCCGTTGGCGTCAGACAAGCCATTTAAGTGGACAGCAGCCAGTGCTGTCCGTTCTACAGCGTGTAGTGTACCTGTGAGCCTCAGCTCTGTTCCCATTTGTTCTGATCCAGTTACCTGAAGACCCGGCTTGCCTGGCCTGCTTGTTATCTGCCTGCACCGACCCCGGCTACCCATGACCAGTATTCTGTCTGATCCCTGTTACCTCTGCAGCCCGCCTGATTACGACCCTTGCTTGGACTTTGACTACCCATTTGCCTGATCCTTTGTACCACACCGCCTGCCAGTTGCTGACCCAGCCTGAACCACATCCCTTCCTGTCTGCAGCAGCCACCCGGAACTTCTCATAGCTTAATCATCAGAGACTTTCCAGCCCTCATGCCATCCTGCACTCTTGGTCTCCTGTCTACACTACCAGGGGCCCGAGAATCAGGTGCTCAAGAGCGGTTGTTCCCTGCATAAGACAGACTCCACCACCAGGAGGGTGACAGCGGCGAAGGAGACAGGAAAGGACGCCGTCCACTAGGCTGACGCAGCCAAGTGCGAGGTGTACGTCTGCTTTGAGGGCCCGCTGGGGGTGCATTTCAAGACAGAGATTCGTGATAAGATATGGAAGGGTGAGTATGTTGAAATTTTCTCACTCCTGCCACTTGAGAAGTTTAACCTGGACTGGGTCAAACCCGGTCCAGGTCAAAAAGGAAGACGAGTCAAAAAAGGAAGACGAGGAAAAGCGTATGTATCACCTTATCTCTCGCACTTTTGGTAACTGGCTACAGGCGTTTGCTATTTTAGTGATTGGGATTGGCGAAAAGCAGCTTGAGAACTGTTTGGCACTGTTTTGTTGCCTGGATGCCATTGGGGAGGCTCACCGGGTTTATGGGGGTCAGGCATGGCTTTGGTATGACAAGCAATGTTATCAGCGGAAAGCCATCCGCCCCTCTATCCGGTGGGTCCACAAGGACAAGCTGATTACGTTGGCGCGGGCGTCCACATAATTTTTTCCCAGCGGGGCCGGAAGTTTGAATGCCCCAGGACAGCCAGCCTCTAAGCGCCGGGATTACTGTTGGCAGTACAATGAGGGTACAATGAGGATGCGTGCAGGTTTGGAAACAGTTGCCATTTTAAAAACGAGTGCTCTGGCTGTGGGGAAGGTCACCCACTGTCCCATTGCTTCAAACAAGGGAAGATGCTTCGGGTAAGAGGGACGACTCCAGTGAAGGTGGAATGGATGTGCCCTTTTCTAAATAGGTACCCGGACCAGGCAGCTGCCCGTCTCCTGGAGTTGGGTTTTACCGAGGGATTTCGTATTCCATGCGCATTCCTCCTGTTTCAAAAAATTTGGCCTTGCTACACCTTTCGGTGGTTTAGGAGAAACTGGCTCTGGGATGCATGTGTGGCCCTTTCCATCACTCTCCACTGGAGGATCTGCTGGTTTCTCTGTTAGGGGTGGTCCCTAAGAAAGAACCCCAGAAATTGTGTTTAATTCATCACCTTTCCTTCCCTAAAGGTGGATCAGTTAAGGATGCAAATGATCCAGGTGCCTGCTCAGTCTCCTATACTTCTTTTGATGCCACTTTTTTTGGGTCAGGCATTACGAGCATGGCACTCTCATGTCCAAAACCGATGTGGAGTCAGCTTTTTGGCTTCTGCCGGTCCATCCACACAGTTTTCATCTATTGGGCTGTCATTGGCTAGACATCTTTTATGTGGATAGATGTCTGCCTATGGACTCTTCGGTTTCTTGCTCCCTTTTTGAGACCTACAGTTTCTTCGTGGAATGGGTGGTGCGGGACGTGTCAGGTATCAATTCTGTCATTCACTCAACGATTTTTTAATGCGTGGGCACCCCTTCATCTGTGTTATGTGATATCTTGCTGGCGACCCTACAACATATTGGGGAACGTTTTGGGATCCTGTTGGCTCCAGAAATGACAGTTGGTCTGGTGGCCAAGATTCGTTTTTTGGGGATAGTCATTGATTCCCAGGCTATGGAATGTCAGTTGCCAGAGAACAAGCTGGTTGCCCTACAGTCAGAGTCATTGACCATCAGTTGGTGGTTCTTTTTTGGTTCATTGGGACGTGTTGTCACTCTCTGTTTTTCAGTTTGGGTCAGTATTTTGACGATGCCTGGGTGCAGCTGGTTTTGACCCCCGGAATTACTCCTCTCACTTTTACATCGGGGCTGCCACCGAGGCTGCCCAGTGGGGATTGGATACATCGGTCATAAAATGCATTGGGCGTTGGGAATCTGAACAATACAGGGGTTACATTCGCCCTCATTTGGTTCAGGATTAATAGGCCTTGTTCCTTTCATTTTATGTGCCTTTCTGCTCATTTGCTGTTTTATGTTTATCTTCTATGTGGCCATATTTTCTTTTGCAGATGATGCAGCTGGTCTGGTCTGGATCTTGGGCCACTCTTTTGTCTTTTGGGGGTCTAAGCGATTGGACGTTAGGCCCAATGGCAATCAGTTAGGTATCCCCTGGGAGGTGGCCAAGATTAGGTGGATTGGTGTCCCAGGCATGTTGTGGAGCAGGGTGTTGCCTGAGATCCATAGATATGCCCATTTGGCTAGGACCCTAGATGTGTTGGCATTGCATGTCAGAGGCAATGATTTAGGAGTCAGGTCCATGCGACACCTGATTTGGGACATTAAATTTGATGTCCTGCACATTCGCATGGATTTTCCACATACTCTTATAGTGTGGTCTGACATCGTCGGCCGCACTTCTTGGCATTGGGCAAGGTCAGTGGAGAAGGTTAATAAAGCTCGGATTAAGGTTAATAAGGAGGTGGGTAGATTTGTGGTCCGCAATGGAGGTTTTGTAGTTAGACACCTGGATTTATAAACGGACACTTGTCAATACTTGAGGGGGGATGGCGTCCACCTCAACGCCATTGGCATTGATTTTTGGTCTCTAGGCCTGCAGAATGGAATTCAACGAGCTCTGCATTTTTTTGGGCACCCACAGGTGTAAGGCTTTACACCTGTGTGCTGTGGCGGTTGGGATCTTTGGAGGCCTTCTAAATTAATAGTGTTATGGCATAGTGGGAAACCAACTATGGTATGGGGTCCTCGGTAAGATGCCAGTTAACCGAGGTTTAACTGGGCATTGGGTATATGGGTATCTGCGTTGGAAGGTGGAGAGTTTGGTTCGTCCCCAAGTCGGTGTGTTGGTGTGTTGCGCCTGGGCACCTTGTGTGGTCACGCAGATACAAAATTGATTTGGGGTTTTTTCAGCGCCTTCAAAGATCAGCAACCTGGTTAGTATCTAGTTTTGAACTTATTGTTCTGTAAATAAAATGTGTTATGGTTATGTGTTAATAAATGGCCGGTGCGGCAAATTTCATTTCAAAAGGTTTTCTTTGTGTTATTTTCGATTTGGTTAACAAGGAGGAGTAGTAGGTAGATAAAGTGGAGTTCGCATCTGTCTTACCATAGTCATGCATCTGAGCAATGTGTTTCATTACACATTTGTGAGGTGTG